>JAGDYQ010000041.1:3295537-3345537 GCA_021962125.1 Bulinus truncatus
GGTCATTTTTCACCTCTATCCATATTTCTGCTAATAAATTAATTTATTCGTCTACGAATCTTTTTGTCTCTGTGTTCACCTCTCTGCAAACCTCTTCACCTGTCTGTCTCTAGGTCTACATATCTGCCCCTTAAATCCGCCTATTTGTCCCGTCTCTATTTCTTACTATCTTTCTCCCCTTACTTCTCCACTTATATTCCCCTATATCTAGACATATTTCCTTCCTTACATTTGTCTGCCTGTCTGACTGACTATATGTCCACATTTCTGTCTACAAGTCTGTCTATCTGTCCACCTGTCTCTCTGCGTGTCTGTCTATCTGTCCATTTGTCTGTCTATGTGTATGTCTATATATCCATCTGTCTTTCTGAAAGTATATCATAATTGTATACACTAATTAAGAATATTAAAAAAAACAAAACAAGAAGAACTGATAAAAATCAAATGTTAATGATAAGTGGATTACTGCAATGTCATCTCACCGGACTGCAACAGAATACAATTTTGGCCTCACATCATGCTCTCTGTCATTCAATCACTACTACTTTGACATGTGCTTTCTGTCATTCTTTCACTTCTACTTGACATGACTGTCATCATCAGTCAAACAGTTCCATCTGCGGCGAATTTTTCGGAATTGTTTTGCCTTTATGGGGAACTGGCATCAGACTATGACCTTCATTGTCTGACCTTGAATGGCGTACTAATGGGCATTACTAGTAGGAAATGAATTGCTCTGGAAACTAATTCTCAGCCGTTGAAGAGAAAGCCTCTCAGTTATTTACACACTAGTTGAGAAGCCTGCTGACGCTGGCTGCTTGCTATCTGCGATATAATAAGAAATCGTTGTTGTGTTTAGATTTCCCGTTTTGGAATTCCCCAGCTTTTTTTTTAGCCGAGCAAGAGTTAACTCCCCTTTCTTACATAAATAAAACACTCAATCGCTTGTAATTACGTAGTTGACCACATTAGCCTGAGTGAGGCGAAAATTTTAGAATTCCCCAGACTATTTTTAGCTGGGATCCACACGGTCGAACGGCCTGGGTTAGCCGATTATGTATTAGATAGTTGAACATTTTCATTCACCAAATCTGTTCATACAAAGACTTATTGTTTAATCTTACAATCGGTGCTGAACATAGGGGAGGGGGCGGGTACCAAGTCGTACAGGTTTCGAATAATTTTTCCACATTGAAAATGAATAAAATAAACGATTTCCCACAGAAAACACGATACTATCAAACTTCATTGTGGATATCACAAATAAACTAAATGAAATTAGTAACAAACTCAAGAAATGGAAACAACCTATGCCATGCTTGAAGAAAAGGTTTCCTTCAAAAATAAGTTATTTCTTTTTGTCGAAGACCTGTAGAACGGTAAATGAAATCATTTTGAAAATCTGACGCAGCTAGTGTTGCGAAAGACTGGTAAGTCCAGTAACCATATTTGAATTCAATTTACCAAGATAGTTAAGGAATTCAACAATTCTTACGTTATTGTGTATCACCAAAGAATATAAATTATACAGAAATCTCCTTGCTATTTAAATGATACTAATCTGATAGAAAAGTTGTAAATAATCACAACTACACAGCCTGTGTCACAGGTGACTTGAAAAAGAATATCTTTGTGACGACGTAAATCACAAGTGTAAAGTTAAAATTGAAAGGCTTTATCGTGGTCACTATGTCCAGCTTATACATTTATCACACAATGAGGGTGGGACACTCCTAATAATCTGTGGGACAGTCACCATCTTGTAGTAATAGAAAAATCAATTAGGTTAAACCATTAGGGGGAAAAATACAAAAAGACAGAAAACCAAATAAACAAAACAACAAAAACAATAACATTTAATAGCCACATTGTACAATAGAGTGTCCATGTTACACATAATACAAAACCGTGTCCTGGTTAAACATATAACAATACTGTGTCCTGGTTACACATTGTACAATACAGTGTCCTGGGTACACATTGTACAATGCAATGTCCTGGTTACACATTGTACAATACAGTGTCCTGGTTACACATTGTACAATACAGTGTCCTGGTTACACATTGTAAATTGTGTTGGTCAGTGCCACACTATAATTCATAAAATGTGCCTGACCTATGACCTTATAATGACATATTATTGAAGTTGTCATTAATAAAACATTTAGTAAGTAAAAATACTTTTTGGCATTTTTTTCAGCACTTGAAAAAAAAATCTAGCATTTTTTTTCCTCTAAAATCTGACATTTAAAATAAATTTACATTTGGCAACACTGGATAGCGATACAAATTAATTCGGCTGATGCTATGTCCACAAAAATTTTTGGGGACGTTACTCATGAAAAGACTGTGCCGCGTGCGTGTGTTAAGATGGCGTTTTTATCTATTTTTTTCCCTTTTATCTCAATTTTTTGATTAAAAAAATAATTGGTCAATTTATGAAATTTAAACTAAAGTTATTAATTAAAGCTAGTAAGTTTACAGTCCAGTTTTTTTTTATTAGTCGGTGCTCATGTCAACGAAATATTTATGAGTACCGGTACTAATAACAAAAATTACGTAGCTTTGGCCCTTTACCAATCTACTAATTTCTACCCAGTGACACTAGTAGTGTTGTTGCTTTTTTTTGTATAAATATTCTAAAAATAAGTCAATATATTACAGTATTAGTGCATTAAAATTCTATAATTGATATTTGCCCTGGCTAATTAGTTTCTTTTAAAAATATATGTATTGCCCTTGTTCAATATTTTAGACTAATGGAGCAGTCAAGTGTTTCGATAAAAGATCAAAATTAACAGTTAATAAATAATAAGAAAAAAAAATCACGTAGTCAAATAATGACATGATTTTCTTCTTATACCCAATATATATAAATTATTATTATATTAGAGCTGCTGTTCTATTAAAAATTTTAATCGAAATTAACGCATAATTAAAATTTTATCGCAAATTAACGCATGTTTAATCGAAAAAATACTGTACACTAAAATAGCTTGAGAAATGTTTTGCTGCTCTTTGTTGTACAGGTCATCAATTCTGTTGTTGATCACAGATCTAGAAGTTAAAGTTTATGACTGATTTCCAGTGGCAACCCGAATAACATTCTGTAGTCCATCGTCGGTTACAATGTTTATTGGTCGATTATTCCTGGCAACCCATTGGGCGATAGCGTTGGTTATTCTGTTATATTTCCGTTTGGTCCATTGGTTTTGCCTTTTCCTTATGTTCAAACAGTGTAGTTTGGCGATGAGTTGATTTGACTTAAACGCTTGATAAAGCCGATGTCAATGGAATGTCATAATGAACCCGTGCTTGGATTGTAAATGGTATGTCAAAGATGAATTGCTGCAATGGTATTTAAATTCTTTTTTGCAATATTTGCAAAGAACAATACTATTAGTTTTGACAGTAAAATTTCCGTTCAAAATTTTTTTTTTTCTGTTTGTGATTCCATTATAAGAATGGAGAAAAGATTATCAACTTTGCCGAATTACACTGTGACCAAATGTGACAGGGGAGGGAAAGGAAATCCCTATAATAACTACACATGAATCTGAAACAATGTGTTGTTGTTATTTTGTGTGTGTATGTGTGTGTGTGCGTGTGTGTGTGTGTGTGTGTGTGTGACTCTTTGACACGCCAAACCTTGAAATGTTCGACTCATTTTTGACGCGAGCAAGTAAACATCCTTGTTCAGTGGTTCTCAGTCTCGCATGTGGGTCGCGACTTGTTATAAAGTGTGTCGTCAAACATGTACATAATTAGTTGATCCCGAAAATAAATACAATTATTTAAACGTTTTTTTTTCTTTGATCATTTTAATCTTTCTTTTTGGCTGTGCTGTGGACACTAAATAAAACTTCTTGGTGTATCGTGAATCGCAAAGTTTTAGAACCACTGTATACAAATATTTAATTTAGCTAAGTGTCACAATAATTCTGTAAACTACAACCACTGTCCGTTGTACAGATGTCTGCTTCAGCCTAGTCTAGACAACTGATTTCAAGTTTTAAGTATATGAAACTATTGGTGCAGCTGTTGCAGACATGAACAGCAAGATTTTTTATTAAATTTTATACAAATTATACGAAATACAATGATGATACAAAATTTCTAGCATCTCGTTTTTAAAGCATTTTCGAAAAAAATGCTCTATTGTCCCCGTTTTGTCAGTCTGTCTGTCTGTCCGTCATCGCCCTAGATCTCAACAACCATAAGTCCTAGACCCATGATGTATATATCGTTTTGTAGGTCTTGGCCTGCCATGTGTGTATCAAAAGTCCGTTTTGCGATTAGACCTCTGAGGGCCGTAAAAGGGGGCTTATAAAGTACCGTTTTTTACTATATAAGCTATATTAACAAAGGAGCACCCTATATCTCAGCAACCATAAGTCCTAGACCCATGATGTATATATTATTTTGTAGGTCTTGGCCTGCCAAGTGTACATCATTTCGCAATATGACCTCTCAGGGCCGAATATAAGAGTTTCTTAGGTACTGTTTTTGCGTAATCATTATTTATTTTTGTAACAGTTATTCAACATGATTACTTCCCTCTCTATTTATCAAAACCCATACGTGTGGAGCAATATCTATGGCTGTAACCCGGAAAAAAATACGGATTTCGTCCGGCGTAACCGTAGCCACTGCGTACGCGAAAATGCTCTAAAATGTCCTTTGTCCGAAACGGAAAAGACTTAAATTGCTTGTTTTTTTTATTAAATTATAACCGCGTTCACTAAATACGTGTTCTTTTACCTTCAACAATACACTACTGTAGATAATGTAAACTAATTAATGAAAAGTTTCTCTTTTTACATCGACCGGAAAGGGAGCAGAGGGGTTATTTGTCGAAGGGCTATATAACAATAGCATCTTCATTTTATTTTACAAGTGGTACTTTTGTCGACATACCTGGGTGCAGTAGCACCGAGAGCCAACGCGGGCCCCAGGGCAGGACATCATTGCGGGCCCCTTAATAAACAATGAGTCGTGAAAAATTTACATGGTCGGGGCTGCCGGGCCCCCTTACAGTTGCGGGCCCCCTGGCAATGACCCCCCAGTCCCCTCTCGGCGGCCCTGCCTGGGTGTATGTGTGTGTGTGTGCGAAATGCCGCAGGGTGGGGGTAGTAGATCTACGTAGTAGGTAAACTTCAACTTTTAGAGTGAAATTCCGTTATTTATCAATTTGGCACTATTCTGAGCTTTTAGCATTTTGGTCAAGTTAACGCATTTAGGTGTTGCGTTAAAAATTTTAATCGCAATTTTTTGACGCGTTAATCGCGCGTTAATGCAGTTTAATCAGCAGCCCTAATGATTAACATAAAGTTGTAGCTTTTACCTAACGATACCTGATCAACTTTTACCTAACGATACCTCATCAACTTTTACCTAGCTATACCTCATCAACTTTTACCTAACGATACCTCATCAACGTTTACCTAACGATACCTCATCAACTTTTACCTAAAGATACCTCATCAATTTTTACCTAACGATACCTCATCAATTTTTAACTAAAGATTACTCATCAACTTTTACCTAACGATACCTCATCAACTTTTACCTAACGATACCTCATCAACTTTTACCTAACGATACCTCATCAATTTTTACCTAAAGATAACTCATCAACTTTTACCTAACGATACCTCATCAACTTTTACCTAACGATATCTCATCAACTTTTACCTAACGATATCTCATTAACTTTTACCTAACGATACCTCATCAACTTTTAACTAACGATTCCTCATCAACTTTTACCTAACGACACCTCACCTAACGACACCTCATCAACTTTTACCTAACGATACCTGATCAACTTTTACTAACGATACATCATCAACTTCTACTTCACAATACATCATTAGCTTTTACATGACGATAAGTCATCAACTTTTCGTATATTGCTTTAAATAGAATTTCGGGTCAAATGTTTGATTCGCTTGATGTCAAATTATCTGGTTACATAACTCACACTTTTCAATTTTTTTTTTATATTCTAGAATTGAGATTAATTGACATAATTGTTTCATATTCTCTGTGAATAGTAAAATGTTTTTACAGTATCATATAATCATATTTAATCATGGATTTACTTATTTTAAATACTGAAAGAAATTTTTTCAGGAATGTTAAATTGTATATTCGTTTAGGCCTGATTATTATATTGAATTCAATTTATTAATTTTTTTTTTTTTTGCAAATATTTACAACTCATTGTCAACAATACAATTAAAACATAACATAAGCTGGTGTGTTCATAACTAGTTGCAGTAATAAATTCATCCTTTTTTTTAAAGGTTCGTGTATGTATATATATGTATTAATAATTTCTCGCTACACCCTGTAAAGCCGAGGTTCTCCACCGGTGGTTATGCAGGGGTACGCAGTGACATATTGTTAAGATCGCAATCCCCCCCCCCATACCACAGATACCCCCCATAGTATGTTTCTCTTAACCCCACCCCCTCAAGGGTCAGCAGAGCGCAGATTAAAGCGACCGAAATCAAATCAGCCCTACTGGTCTCAGGTAAAAACCTCTTTGATGTCCGAAACGACCACCCCCCCCTATTCCTCATACACCTCATGTCGGGGCCCAGCAGTCCAGCGAAACGGATGAGCTTGTTTAAGTTAGTGTTGGATTAGATAGAGTTTTTGAGACAGAGTCGTGCAGTCGCGATTAGTTTTAATAAAGTCCACTCCATGCTTCTCCACCCCTTCCCTTTCCCCAATGAACTCTGAACTATGACTCCACTACTTTCTGGACATGTGTACGTTGTATAGATAAATTCGTACATAGACACACAGAAAATCTTCAGAATTGTATTTACGAAATGTTTACATGTAGGCCGGTATGTAAATTGAAGTCTATGAGGTAACGAGGCAAAGAAAGTCAAAATAAGGGTGCCCTAAGCAAACATACCTGTCGGTGTCCTCCAAGCCCTTAGATTCAATCGATATTATACTTAAATAGGGCGCTTTGGTACCTCTGTCAGTCAGAGTTGATGTTAAAATGACCAGTCCGCACAGACCAGAGTTTTGGCCGGACACAAAAGTTTCATATCCATTTTACAATATGAGAGACAAAATAAACTTGAGAACAGGAAGTGGGAGGGTGAGTGGCAGAGTGGACAAGTACACAGATGAATATGGTGGTCCATGTGGAGATAAACGTTTGGAGAATTCCAAGTGCTGGTGTATAAAATGTCAACATTCGGACACAGTCAGCCACACATGTGGTGGGAGTTTTACGTAGAAACAGCCACACATGTGGTTTTTAATGATGTTGAGGCTAGCCACACATTTTTGAGATTTTTTTATGATAGGGAAGAAAGTCCAGTGGTCAGTATTGATAAGGTCAGTGTTTTTCGTGTAAACATTGCGGGAGATTACTGCGTGTAGAAATGTGTTAGGCATACTTGTGATGGTAACTTGGGAGATAAATTGGCTATGTTATAGAAAGATTAACAAGATGTCATGGAGAAAGTCTGTATAAAATACAAAAAATGTAGAGTTTAGGACAAGCCGGCTTTTATAGCTTCACATCCTCATGGATGCTTCAAACAAGTCAGTTTTGGTCAATGGGTGAAGAGATACACAGTAAATGATTATTGCTACAAACTGACCTATACAATAAGTACGTGTCCAGGTAGTAGTGGAGCTGACCTATACAATAAGTACGTGTCCAGGTAGTAGTGGAGCTGACCTATACAATAAGTACTTGTCCAGGTAGTAGTGAAGCTCTTATTAAGTGTATAGGGTACATGGGAGGTTGGGGTGTTGCCTTAGACAACACTGTGACGATGGTAGTGGTTGGTGGGGTCACCAGCATGTCCACAGTGGAAGTTTGAACTTAAAACTTTAATTACAGTGGAAACGGCTATATCGTAAATTGAGTTCCCAGTTAGAGAAGTATATTTCATTTTACATAAAATTCAACTATAACTTTGTATCAAATTAATTTGTTTTTTGCAGTATTGGATTTTAGTTTTTATCCAAGGGCACTTACTTGAAATATTTTTAATTTGAAAATTTTTTGACTTAGTCTTTTAATGGTGTTAAATAGATAAAAGATAAATACCAACAATAATGTTCTTGTTTTTTACTTCTTTATGTCTGTTTGTTATGTTTGTTCCGACATCAATTTATCTTGAGTTACATCATAATTACATTAGCTTCAAAGAATAATGTTTAAAATAGAACAAGTAATTACTTTTCATTGGTTAATTACGGTAGTTGACTAATACATAGCAATGATATAAAATGAGTATTGCTATACCGCTTAGCCATCAGTTTTGCAATAAGATCGAAAATTTTGGTTTTCCATCAATATTTAAAATAAAGTTGGACCCATGAGCACGAAGAAACACTCTACATTACATATTCTTGTAAACAAAAGTTTATTATGTAAGCCTACAAAATGGACCATATTTAACAAAATTACTGACATATAAACATTGAAATTGTGTATGTTCGCCTAAAATGCCATAAACCATAACAAAAGCCAAGCAATTTAATGACAAAAAAAAAAACAGTTTGAGATAACAAAAAAAAAAAAAACAGTTTTAGTAAGCAGGGTCCAAGGCTGACGCCTTTTTCTATACGTAAAAACGTTCCTGTTGATAAAAAAATCAAGATTTATTTTGAAAACGGAACAAAGTAAATGTAGCACTGAGCTTCTAGGATGGACCGAATAAATGCATCGGCTATTTATTTACTATATGCACAGGTTAGAATTACGTATACCACACAATGGTAATGAGAAATACACAGTAACTAGGCCAAGTGCAGGTAAAAATGTGTTATACAATGCGCACAAAATTTCCACAAAAAGAGTTTCTCATTGATTGGTGTATGCTATGTACATTTGAGGTAATTGGTGACCATCCATTTTGGCTGAAAGTTTGGTCTGTATCCGTATAGAATCACTCATCAAACAGAGAGTCAGAATGTAGACTTCGATCTTCGAGTTCTTTTGACGGTGAACCTAGAAATAGTATCTGAGAAAAAAAGAACATTTCAATCATGAGTATTGGTTCAAAATAAAATATGCCAACCATGTTAAACTGGCGGCCCGCGCGGCCCCATGGGAACCTTTGCTTCCACCTGTGAGACCCAAACATGATGGCCTAAATAATAAATATCAATTTATTTTTTTAACATAAAACTCATTAAACAATTTTTTATAATGATAAATCTGTATGTAACTTTCTAGCTACTTAACAAGTTAATAATTGTTTACTTAATCTTCGGTACGTTGTGAAGTGGCATTGTTGGCCAAGTGACCAAGCCGATGGCCAGGGGCCAAAAAGTTTTCTTTCTAACAACTGTAAACATTTGTTCGGTTACAAAGGCGTGAACTCGTGGTGGGTTGGGGGGGGGGGAACGGGTTGATAGGGGAGTCGTTCTTAACCCCCCCCCCCAAACCTACAGGGATCACCCTAACGGAAATTTTATTTTACTGTAAACCTCCCAAAAATTAAACTTTAATTTGTCGTTCTTCCAAAAAAAAAAACCCATAATATATTTTACTAGCCAATTAGTTGCTTTTAAATATGTTAACTAATTGAAACGATATATGATCAAGCTAGGCATTCTGGCAGATCTACGTTGGTAACGGGCAGGGCCGCTATAAGGGAAGTTACTCTGATGAAAGGGAGGTAATGAGTATGCAAACTGTCGTATGTAGCAAGTAACAAAATACAATACTTTATGTTAAATGACTTCAATTTTGTATCGTGTGAGACACTAGGAACAATATATTGTAAACCATTCGGCCCTTAACGGACAATGAGCCTGACATGCCTGATACTGGTTGTATTTAAATTAAAATCTAATAAAAATAAAAGCTATTTGGGTAAAGAATTAACACAACAGTATTCCAGTTTAAAATACAATCATGAAAAAATCGAATCTGCCCGAAACCAAAAATAACCTAGTGTTATGGTATAGTTTAGTTGAGAAGGGAGTTCAGTCAGTGAATCGAGTCAGTCAAGTCAGTGGAGTTCAGAAGTTCAGTTCAGTTGAGTACAGCGAGAGAGATAGTATTCGAGTACAGTTTAGAAGTTATAGTTAATCAGTTGAGTTTATTGTCAATAACTATTTATTCATTGAGTGGAGGAGAAGATCAGTCATTGTGAATTATATTGGATTTATTCTGTTTATATTTTATTGTGTCGTCAATAAATTATATGAACCATGGACATGAATTGAGTTTCTCATTATAAATCAGTTCATACAACAACATCCTTTACACCTAGCCTACCGATCAAGACTAAGGGGATATAACTTTATGCAAAGGTTTTGCAGGGTAGAGCTTGTAAATAAATAAAATGTACCTTTGCATTTTTCTTTCTTGCCGACTAAAACCATATAAACCAACCCATAGTAAATAAATCTATTTCACTTTTGCCTTTATTTGTTTTTGTTGGTGGAAACAGAAAAATGTATAATGTGACTATATTTATAACTGAGAGGTAGAAATATATAGTATTTATAAATGTGTTAAAGCAAACATATGTGCATAGCCTATATAAATAATGCGTAGGCGGCAATGAGGAATATTATTACCTGTTCACTGACCCGCTGTCCATATCTGCAGTAATTAGCGAAATGTTCACAGTTCCGTGTGACCAGATTGTAATCGACACTACCTATACACACTTTGGCTTTTTTCACCACTTTCTCAGGGCTACGAGGTCTAGAGCGATAAAATACATTCATTAAATCTTTTGGCGTCCTTAGTGATTAAATTACAATGTCAAGAAATTGAATGTAAAGATAATGTGTATTAAATATATCCTGTAAGAAAATGTATGTAAAGATAATAACTGAATTAAACATGTTAAATGAATGTTAAATTCGTATTTTGATGTTAATGTTGCTATTTTATGTCAGATATAATTCGTTTTATATATTGATTGCGTCTGATAACTCACATTGAGTTTAACTCTAACTTTATAAACTATAGCTGTACCCGGCCACTCGTTGCCGTGGCTAAGCCCTATAACTGACCTGACCGTTCACAATTGTAGTGTTAGAGCCTGACAGCAGTAAACAACAATAACACCAATCACATATATACAAAGAGAACAAATGTTATGCTTATATCAAGTCTGACTAGTCTCACACTCATGGCAGGGCCGTTTTAAGGTCATCGTAGGCCCTAGGCACTTTCAAAGTCTTAGGCCCTCCCCATCTTCATTTTTAATATTTTTCAATAATGCACTCGCACTTCTTTTCGATTTGAAATCTAAATAAAGTTTTGAGGACGTCATATGTGACTTTGCTTGGACAAAGAGCCGAAAAGTTTACCAAAATTTACCAATCTGCAGCTTGACGTGCTCATCTCACAGGGATATATTCAGTTATTTTAATACAAACATTATTAAATTTTATAGACATTCTTAACTTGTTTTCACTTTATGTTCTGGCTTTCGTAGGCCCTTGAAAAGTCCGTAGGTCCTAGGTACAGTGCCAACTGTGCCTAGTTGATAAAGCAGCCCTGACTCATGGTGCTGTATGTGACTGTACTTTAATACAGCGAGAAGCTGGTTAGCGAACATTGTTATTCCCAGAACTACTTTCTTTAGGAACTACTTAGAACTACTTTCTTTAGGAACTACTTGGAACTACTTTCTTTAGGAACTACTTAGAACTACTTTCTTTAGGAACTACTTGGAACTACTTTCTTTAGGAACTACTTAGAACTACTTTCTTTAGGAACTACTTGTAACTACTTTCTTTAGGAACTACTTAGAACTACTTTCTTTAGGAACTAATTAGAACTACTTTCTTTAGGAACTACTTAGAACTACTTTCTTTAGGAACTACTTAGAACTACTTTCTTTAGGAACTACTTAGAACTACTTTCTTTAGGAACTACTTGGAACTACTTTCTTTAGGAACTACTTGGAACTACTTTCTTTAGGAACTACTTGGAACTACTTTCTTTAGGAACTACTTGGAACTACTTTCTTTAGGAACTACTTGGAACTACTTTCTTTAGGAACTACTTGGAACTACTTTCTTTAGGAACTACTTTCTTTAGGAACTACTTAAAACTACTTTCTTTAGGAACTACTTAGAACTACTTTCTTTAGGAACTACTTAGAACTACTTTCTTTAGGAACTACTTGGAACTACTTTCTTTAGGAACTACTTGGAACTACTTTCTTTAGGAACTACTTGGAACTACTTTCTTTAGGAACTACTTGGAACTACTTTCTTTAGGAACTGCTTAGAACTACTTTCTTTAGGAATTACTTGGAACTACTTTCTTTAGGAACTACTTGGAACTACTTTCTTTAGGAACTACTTAGAACTACTTTCTTTAGGAACTACTTAGAACTACTTTCTTTAGGAACTACTTGGAACTACTTTCTTTAGGAACTACTTTATGAACTACTTAGAACTACTTTTTTTAGGAACTACTTGGAACTACTTTCTTTAGGACCTACTTGGAACTACTTTATGAACTACTTAGAACTACTTTAGGAACTACTTAGAACTACTTTCTTTTGGAACTACTTACAACTACTTTATTTAGGAAATACTTGGAACTACTTTCTTTAGGAACTACTTTCTTTAGGAACTACTTAGAACTACTTTCTTTAGGAACTACTTAGAACTACTTTCTTTAGGAACTGCTTGGGACTACTTTCTTTAGGAACTACTTGGAACTACTTTCTTTAGGAACTACTTAGAACTACCTTCTTTAAGAACTACTTAGAACTACTTTCTTTAGGAACTACTTTCTTTAAGCTAATTGTTCGCTCTGCGATTCGCAACATTTAATATTAAAATGGTTCCCCCCCCCGCATCTAAATTTCGTTTTCCTTTCTTTTTTCGGTAATGCCCTTGTAGATTTAATGTTTTTTATCTCTTAAATAGAAAATTACACAGCTCAACAAAAAAAATTTTTTTGCGAATTGCCAAGAATGTTTGAATGAATTTATAACTATTCATGGGTGCTGATTTCAAAACTGCCACTGCTTTTGCTAAATTGGCTCTAGTTTCTGAGATATTGGACATCCTTCAAAATATGATTATACCCTTTGTGTAAAACAAATGAAATAAGTCTGGTGTCTTTTGTTTAATTTAACTATACCAAGTTATAACTTGGTTTATTTTTTTCTCTTTTATGCTGCTTTCTAAAGACATCATGAGTTCATCACGAAGATGCTGCAAAAATAATCCGAATGTATTCTGTTACATCTGTGGAGAATACATGATTGAAAAGCAAAGAAGAAATATAACCGACTTTGTGCAGCAGGCATATTTGGCTTATTTCGGTGTTAAGCTGGGAGACCATGACAAGTCTTGGGCTCCCCATAAGGTCCGCAAAAACTGTGTGGAGATCCTACGGCAGTGGACAAATGGTGAGAAGAAAAGTCTAAGTTTCGGTGTACCAATGGTATGGCGAGAGCCGAAAGACCATTTTGGCGATTGCTATTTTTGTATTGTGAATGTTAAAGGCTTCAATCGCCACAAGAAATCTAAGTGGGATTATCCTGATCTTGAATCTGCAAGGAGACCAATCCCAGATAGCAGTGAAGTTCCTATACCAGAGTTTACTGGATTATTAGAGTTTTCACCATCAGACTCCGACGGAGATCTGGAGTTTTTGGCAGGTGAAAATAGTGGAAGCGATTATGAAGGAAGTTCTTCAACACCTCAACCATTCAGCCAAGAAGAACTCAATGACCTAATACGAGACCGAAATCTGTCCAAGCAAGCATCTGAGCTTTAAAGCGTCCAGGCTCAATGAAAGAAATTTTCTCAAACCAGAAGTTAAAATAACATTTTATCGGAAAAGAGAAGAGTTTTTCTTCCATAATTCAGCCAAGAGGAAGATCTTGTTTACTGTAATGACATCCCTGGACTTCTGCTCCAAATGGGACTACAAGCTTGAAATGTTACACAATGGTAACCGTTATGCATCTCTTCCCATTGCCCACTCAATAAAACTTAAAGAAGAGTATGAGAATATCAAAATACTATAGCAGAAAGTCCGTTATTATGAGCATCAGTGGTCAATTTGTGTTGATCTAAAAATGGTAATCTTCTTGCTTGGGCAGCAGTCAGGATACACTAAATACCCATGCTGCATGTGTCTTTGGGATAGCAGGGCAAGGCAAGATCATTGGACAAGAGTGACATGGCCTGCAAGGGAAACCATGACTGTAGGTAAAGAAAATATCATCAACAAGGCACTGGTTGACAAAAATAAGATAATTCTCGGACCGCTTCATATCAAATTATGTTTAATGAAACAATTTGTTAAGGCTTTGGACAAATATGGCAATTGGTTCAAGTATATTTGCAGATCGTTTCCCGGATTGAGCCTGGAGAAGCTGAAAGCTGGGATTTTTTCACGGTCCTCAGATTCGGAAACTCATTAACGATCGAAATTTTACTAATTTCATGGATCACCTTGAAGCTTCTTCATGGAACAGTTTTGTTTCAGTTTCAGGAACTTTTTAGGTAATAACAGATCAGCGAATTACGAAGAACTGGTGCAAGATATGCTCGCTAACTTCAGAAACATTGGAACAAATATGAACATCAAGGTACATTACCTGGACTGTCATTTAGACA
Source organism: Bulinus truncatus (assembly GCA_021962125.1). Taxonomy (NCBI): domain Eukaryota; kingdom Metazoa; phylum Mollusca; class Gastropoda; family Planorbidae; genus Bulinus; species Bulinus truncatus. The sequence continues at coordinate 3,310,145 of JAGDYQ010000041.1, forward strand.
AATTTCCAGGTAACCTTGGGGACTTCAGTGAGGAACAATGTGAGAGGTTTCATCAGGATATGAGGGTGATGGAGGTGAGATATCAAGGAAGATGGGACATACATATGATGGCTGACAACTGTTGGAGCCTGCAGCGCAATTGACCCAACGACACACACAAAAGGAAGTCGAGCAAACAGCGATTTGCTAATGCATTACCATAGACAATAAACATATTAATTAATTAATTAATTAGGCATAATTAGTTTTTAAAATGAAAATGTTTTCCTCTATAACACTATTACACATATTTTTGAACAAATTTCTGCATGACCATTAACAGTTTCACTACTATTTGTTAGTATACTATTTTACTTCATGCAATTCTTGACAATTTTCAAACACGGTGCATACATTATTTCATTAATTTTAATTATCTCGAAAAATAGAGCCAATCTAGCAAAAGCACTTACATATTCTAAATCAGCATAGTTGACTTTGTATAAAATGATTCAAATATCACTGGCAATGAATTCACTGTTTACCAGTGTTATCAAAGGGACAAAAAGCTAATAAAAAACATTTTAGTGCGTGCCAGAATTTTCCTTTTTTTTATAGTAGAATAAGTAAATTAGCATTTATAAGAACACATTATTTTCGTGTTTGAATTTTATAATTTTGGGGCATGTGAGGAAAACATTCTGGACGTGTATTTGCCATCCTTGCCTCAGAATCTATAAACCAGTGATTCTCAAACTTTGAAATTCGCAGCCATTCTAAGAAGCGTTGTTGTTTTTTTCGCGATTCACTTGTAAAGAGTTAATTTAAAAAAAGATATGCGGGAAAAAATCTGAAATAGTTTCTATTGTTTATTTTTTTCATCGAAGAGTGTTTGCTGGCCAATTTCTTCACTTACTGATCATTTTGTTAAATAGACGAACCATCATATTGTTATGACCCCAAGTGTCGACAGGAAACTTGTTTCGAGCGCGCGCAGTTGCGACTCTAGTAGCATCGACTATTATGCAGGTGTGTGTGTGTTTTTGTTAGTCTTAAATCCCTGTAAGGATGAGATGACATCTCTTAGATCCTATAAACCACTTGTGGGGGGGGGGTGTTTTAATGGTGCCCATTTCCAACCTCACCATTGACGATCAGGGCCGCCGACAGGGGGGGCAGTGGGGTCATTGCCAGGGGGCCCGCATCTGTAAGGGGGCATAAAGGGGACCTGGCAGCCCCTACCATGTCAATTTTTTCACGACTCATTGTTTATTAAGGGGCCCGCAACGATGTCCTGCCCTGGGGCCCGCGTTGGCTCTCGGTGCCACTGTTGACGATAGTGCAATGTCCATTAAGGCACCACGGGAGATATAGCTGGGACTTTCCTCATGACCTCAAATATACATCGGTCCTCAGGGAACATTGATCCCTTGATCTCAAGTTCGACAGTCGAACGCTTTACCGCATTGTAAACCTGTCCAGACTAGTGGTAATTGATTTGGCTAAGGTAAAGAAGATGATCTTAGGATTAATAATTCTACTAGAATATCAGGATATTATTTTGCTTGTTTATTTTGGCCAGATATGAAATGTCTCAGAGTACCAGTAATTAATACCAAAATATATATGAAATGTCTCTGAGTATCAGTAATTAAGTACAAAACTGACTTGTATCTTTTGTCCCTGTCATTGCCAACATAAATTTTGGATTTTCCCGCAACTTTCAGTAAATCATCTTCACGGATTTCCCCGCAGCTCTTATCGAGTGGCCTTTCTTTTGTGATGTGGATGATCTTTCTGTCACCTAGGTGATGATACAGAAGGAAAATAATAATAATTCGTCATGTTTTGTTGGACTTTCTGCCCCCCCCCCCAGAGCCGTTATTTTAGATAGGTAAACTAGGTTCATGGCTAGGGTTTCCATTGGTATGGGACTCTCTCTCGTTTGGGACTTAAATTGTTTCTCCGTTACTTAAAATGTCAGACATGATTTAACAGTTGATGAGTCAGAAGAGCTCCTGGTGTCAGAAGTACTCAAATATTACTTGACGCCTGACATTTCTAACCTGCAAACTGACATTTTTTTTATGCAAAGCACCAAACTATATACTGCCTAGGGCATCAAATTATACACTGCCTAGGGCATCAAACTATACACTGCCTAGGGCATCAAACTAGACACTGCCTAGGGCATCAAACTAGACACTGCCTAGGGTAACAAACTAGACACTGCCAGGGTACCAAACTATTCACTGCCTAGGGCATCAAACTAGACACTGCCCAGGGTACCAAACTATTCACTGCCTAGGGCATCAAACTAGACACTGCCCAGGGTACCAAACTATACACTGCCTAGGGCACAAACTAGACACTGCCTAGGGCACCAAACTATACACTGCCCAGGGTACCAAACTATACACTGCACAGGGTACCAAACTATACACTGCACAGGGTACCAAACTATACACTGCACAGGGTATCAAACTATACACTGCCCAGGGTATCAAACTATACACTGCCCAGGGTACCAAACTATACACTGCACAGGGTACCAAACTATACACTGCCCAGGGTACCAAACTATACACTGCCTAGGGCACCAAACTAGACACTGCCCAGGGCACCAAACTATACACTGCCCGGGGCACCAAACTATACATGCCTAGGGCATCAAATTATACACTGCCTAGGGCACCAAATTGTAAATATGTCTAAAAATCTCTAAATGTTTAAAGTTTCTTAGCTTACCCATAGAGCGGAGGTACATGTCGGGGCCCTGATGGGGGCACGAGCTTGATGCCTAGTTTGACTATTCACAAGAGCATATCTGCCCTAGCAGCTGTTTCTTAGATTACAACTTTACCTGAACGCGTTGAAATAAAAAAGAAAAAAAATTCACTGATGAATTTTTTTTTAAATTTCCGATTTATCTAGGTCACGAGCTTCAATCTGACTGGTCTATTAAGTTGACATTGTTTGCTTATTCATTGATATTTTTTTAATGCAGCACAAACATGCACAACATAAACATTATGTTGTCTTCTTTTCTAAACTTTATTATCAGCAGGCACAAAGTGTGTTTGTTGTGTGTAGCGTAGGAATCAAACTGTGTCTGTGTATGTACACATCGGTGATTTTATCTATCACAAATATTTAGAGACACACTGTTATACCAGACTAGACCACCTATTTATATGTGTAAAGAAATGTTGTGTGTGATTTAATTATTGGCTTATTGCATGTTATGATCTATCTATCTATCTATCTATCTATCTATCTATCTATCTATCTATCTATCTATCTATCTATCTATCTATCTATCTATCTATCTATCTATCTATCTATCTATCTATCTATCTATCTATCTGTCTGTCTGTCTGTCTGTCTATCTATCTATCTATCCGTCTGTCTGTCTGTCTATCTATCTATCTATCTATCTATCTATCTTTCTATCTATCTATCTATCTATCTGTATATCCACCCATCCATCCAATATAATTTAGGATTTTCCAAGAAAAATTTCGCCTTTTATTTAATCTATGTGACACGTATTATATAAACAAAAAACTGAACCCAGCTCCATCAAACCACCTTCACATGTTTTATGTTTCAATATTTCAAATTATACGGGCAATCTATTAAATACATTTTGATTAAATCGGGCTCCAAGGTTCTTAATCACAGTCATACGTCATCAGTGTGTGTATAAAACATGGCAAATAAACCTAAAACATTTTAAATTAAAAAAAAAATTTGAAAACATCGATGTGATTCCCACGATGCACTCACCTATATAGACTCCCCAATGGTAGTATAGGTGACGGTCTATTTTCACCAAATCTCCAGGCTGAAGAAAACGTAAAACATAATCATTTCTTGCCCTGATGCGGAAAACAAGATGTTTATCACTTTGTGAGGGAGACGCCATATTGTAAACTTCTCAATGCTCCCAACATTAGCAATATCGGCATGAAAAGATATCAGAAACAATGTGTCATCCATCTAGCTAAGTGGGTCTCACTTTGACCCAGTGTGTAATCTGTTTTTTTTTCTACAGACTTGCAAAAACAAAAAAAACCCAAAAAAAAACCTAAAAAGATGCTTTGCAAATTAAAACACTTCTAAATTAATAACATATTTTTTTTGTAATAAAGTTGTAATTGTGTGTAAGATAATTTGTTGATCATTAATTCATAAGATAATTTGTTTTTCTAGATCCACCCACACTGTGAGGACCGCTGATGTAGCACTTACAGACAAATAAATGGCGACAAGCGTTTGACCCTGCAGGTGAAAGTGCAGCTACCCCTGATTCTTTTTCTTTTCGTTTTTTTTTGTATATCAGTGAGTCAGCCAAATAATCAATTTCTTCAACGGGGGCCATTTGGCCTACACAATATTTTACAATTTTAGTGTAACCTCGGAACCCATTGTAACTTCATGCAGAGCTCCGAGAGGGAACAACATGGGAACCACTTGAGTGTTACTAAAAATAGCATCTGACACAAGCTATCAATGGTTCATCTTTTGTTTGTCAACATTACCAGAGTACGCCCTGGGTGCCACTTAGTCAAGTTACGTCATTAAGACTTAAAAATAACAACAAGTCTGCGTCACTTCCTGTATCAAAAAAAAAAAACTGGACGTGACATCCAGTGCATAAGTTTGTATTATTTTATAATAGCATTTGGGTTTGAGATTAAGACAACCGCTGATGCTTAAATTTTCAATTTAATTCAACGGTTATCTCTCTTTGACCAGTTTTTTTCAATTCAACCCTTTATACTCTTTTTTTTTTTTTAATCACATGCTAAAACCAATTCTTACCGTTTAGTGGACGTAAAATAAATCTTAATATAGCAACAATTCAGCAAATTAAGTTTAAGTGTAATTCAGAGTTTCGTCGGGTCAAATGTCTTAAAGACACACATGTACATCTTAAAAAGTGTTTGCCTGCAATGCTGCATGTACTTCTTTAAAAAAGACGTGTAGAAGATATTAGAGATCCGCATTCTTCCAAATCGGTGTAGGGTTTAAAAAAAAACAAAACAACATCAGCAACAAAAACTAACAAAATCTGTTCCCATTAGCCAGTTATATTAATATAAGTTGCCATTTTTTGTTTAAAATCCCAGTAGCCTGGTAATTTTCATTAGACGCATGCCCATGCCTGGTCTTCAGGAATAATGTCATAGGCATTGTTGAATTAAACATTAAAAGTGATTCTTGCATCTGTTGGATTTCAGCGGTCATGCGTTAGCCTACAATTTACAAAAATCAATCTCGTTTGTAATAAGCTTGAAAGGTCAATAGCATCTATATAAAATTATAAATTTGAATGCATAGAATTCTTTATCCTTAGTTACTAGGTATGATAAATTTTCTTTGATTATATCAGCAAAATGAAACTCAAAAGTTCACGAAAGTGTTACGAGATAAAAATCGAAAGTACACTACCATGTTTCTTTATATCTATGAATTCCCCCCCCCCCTTTCCCATTCCTTTTTCCCCACAGAAAAAAAAAATCAACTTAATTAACCATTCGGGGAGACCAGTACAGTTTTACGTCTGAATAACCAAAATCTCGGTGGTTTCCCTTCAACTCCAATAATTCTACATAGCGGAATACAACAAACTATGGCGGTGGATTTGGTAGCCGTTGAGGCATGTTTTGTTTAATGATCAGGCAGGTGTTTTTATGTTAAAAAAAATGTATATATATAAATATGAGAAAAAATCATAGCTTTTCAGCATTTATACATAAGAAATATAAAGTGTTAAAATATTTATAGGTAAACATATACACGCTTCTTTCTCCGTCTCATTTTTTTTTTGGTCATAAAAATTTATGTTTATACCAGTGTCGATGATCGAAGAAAAGAATGCTCATGATAGGCCTAGGCCTGCAAAACTTTTCACTTTGTCACAAATTTCATGGCAAATAAACCTAAAAATAATTAATTTATGTTCCTTTTTTGACGACAGACTAATTATTACATTTTACGATACATTGTTTACGTTTGTCGATTTGTGACAAAAAAAGGTATTTAGCTTATAAAGACATATAATTTACTCATCCCATATAGTTGTCATGAAATATTAAATCCACTCTGAGTCTTATTTCAATGTAACTTTTTGATAGATTTTCTTTTTTAGTTTTAATAGCCAAACACTTAAAATATACTGAAACAGCAGTATACTAAACTGTATTGTTATTTTTAATACACAAAAGTGTCAAAAGCTAAATTTACACCTGGTTCAGTGTTAACTGTTATTAGATTTAAATATAATTATGATAAAATTTAAATACTTCTAAAGTACGTTTACTAATTTTTATTTGCTAAAATACAGTAAATACTAATAATTAGTCTTACAAATATATTAAATGAAAGTAGAGTCATCCTTCTTATTAATCTTATGTAGTAATTAATTGGTTCTAAACTCCACCGCTTGAAGTGGAGTTTGATTCTTTAATTATAAAGGAATTATGTTGGTAATTAGAGCATAGAAAATTAGTTTATGACCTTTTAAATAATGTTTCTAACATGATTAGGCCTATTAAAGCCCTTTAGACATGAAGTAACGTCATGTAATTACCTTTGCATTTTCTCTGGTACTGCTCAATATGTTTAACTAAATAAGAAAAAAAAAGTCTTATTAGATGTTAAAAAAAGTCTCATATTTTTATTACTAGTCAATACATTTTTTATAGACTATTAAAACCATGATAGAGTGAAGCTGCAAAGTTGAAGCATGAAAGGCGAGGGATAACTGTATTCTTTTACTATTATACTTAAAGTCCCACTGTATTTTAATGAAATTATGTCTGTCAAGTGTATGTTTTTCTGATGATTTGAGCTATAAAACATTTTAAGGGGTTAGTATTAATTAGAAAGACTAGTATGCATTCCACTGACTCAGCTATATATGACGTAAGTGTTGAAAAAGGATAACATATTGAAAAAAAGTGCAGATATGTAACTTAGAATTGTTTTTTTTTTTTTTTTTTACACATCTAGCTATATTTCCTTTAAGCTTACATATTATTTCGCATATGTCATATGTCTGTTTTGGCAGCTACTGTTTCAGGCTATTTTTAAAAAAAAATATTTCACAGTTAGGATTTTGATTAATAATCACACATTAAGAAAATATTATTTTCTTTGCTAATCTCACTATGAACTATAGAAAAGTAGACTTTTGAACAGAATCTTTTGTTCATTGCATCAAGGGTTAATAAAAACAATTGGATAATGTAGGATATTTTTAACATGACTTTTTATATCAGTTGTTATAAAACGTTTATGGAGATAAAAAGGTTCTTTTAAAAAAAAAAGCCTGCAGATCCATATTCAACTAGTAATACATACCCCAGTAATATTAATTTGCAACCTTTTCCATGTGTATTTAGTAGTTATAATTAGGGATGTGATGGAGCTGATGAAAATCCGCATTCGTCGGATTCGGATTTGGCAAATATAAATCCGTCGGATTCGAATGCGAATTCGGATTTGGGTCAACATATGGTTAAAAGGGAGTATACCAAGGTGTCAGTCTGCCATTCCAATCCGCATATCCATTCTGAGGTTTAGAAAGCTCGGATGAAAACAGTGTTTGCCGTGAGGGGTTTATCTAAAATACGTTCATGACCAAACATGACGTCTAATCTATGGACAGCTGAGTAAGTGTCCAGGAGTCTAGTTATATTTCGGGTTTTCGAAAGTCTCTAGGTTTTTAAATTTTAGTTACGATTTCTACGACCATGTTTGATCTGAAAAGGGTAATTTTTCAAATTCGAATCCGACGGATTTTTTGTTTAAATCCGTCGGATTCGAATTAGCTCAAAAAACATCGAAGTTCGAATGTCGTCGGATTCGAATTCAAACTTCGTCACATTCCTAGTTATAATAGATCTTTAATTGATCTGTTTGAATCTTGTACATTAACAAGTTTTAAAAAAAAACTTATTTTTGCCTATCTGCCTTTTTCTTCTCCAGCTAAATTATGCTTTGTTCTAATCAAGACATTTTATGAAACAATGAATCCTGTTAGGCACAACAGGGACCATCCAGGGCAAGACCAACAAGGCACACAGAGTCAAGGTAATGTAACTTGTTGTTTTATATAAAACAGAATGCACGTTCGCTATATTAGACTAGTTTTAACTAGTTTTATTTTGAAGGTCTCCGGCAAATGGATGTTTTCTACTATAAGAAAAGTAAAACATAAGATTTTAGTGACAAATTCTCAATGAAAAGGTTACCAATAATTTTTAAAAGCCTTATATAACCCAAATATATATTTTAAATTAATTTTTTTAGGGTACTAGGTAGCTTAAATTTATCTTAATATATAATAAATTTAAAATGCACATTCACTTTTTAAATAAGAAAACTAACAGGAGGAAGAAATTCCTCAGTTAGAGGAGAAATGTAACAGAATGTGACCTATTTTATCATGCTTTATGTAAAAAATTTCAATTTCACCATAAAATGGTTAGTTAAGCCATTTTTTTAATGAGTAAATGCAAATGAGAAAGTCTATTTATGCATATGAAGTTGTTTTATTGAGTATTTTTTAAGGTCACTTTATACCCTATTTAGCACATTTTCTATTACTAGCTGTACCCTTCAAAACCTTTGCATAGAGTTATATTTCCTTAGGTTTGATCAGTAGCCTAGGTTATTTTTGGTTTCGGACAGATCTGATTTTTTCATGATTTTTATTACTACTGTTGTATTAATTCTTTACTTTCGATTTAACGCATAACCCACATCCTTATTATATATATATATTATTCTTGAATTTGTTGTTTTCCCAAGCATAGCAACATTTATTATGCTTTAGTCCATTTTCATGTATTTAGTAGAGATACAAATGTTGGGATGAAGAGATTGTGGCAAGTTCAGCTATTCTAAAAATAATACAAGTAACCCCAAAGTTTTGGGAATCTATGAAGTATAGCTATTCAGGTCAATCACGCCCATCAGCATAGTTTCTTTTTATAATCATCTTTTTCTATTATGCTGTCTACTGTGTTCTGTTATCCCATAATTTAGCATTACCATGAGTTACTCGCTTGCTTCATCGTCATTTTGTAAACAAAGCGATATTTTTGTTATCAAGGCATAGTAAAACATAATAAAAAACAATTGACACCAAAAACATAAAACATACATAAAAGATACAAAAAGAACTGTAAAAGGTCTTTCAAAGCTAGAAACCGTTGAAAATTATGCACCAGTGGCAGAGAGCTGAAATAGTGAAGCCCAGCAAAAGTACTAGTACTTCTTTAACAACACCCTGCTCATCAACAAGAAAGGTGTAGAAAGCTGCAAAGGTTTTGCAGAACAACATTTTTCTTCAGTGCAGTAATATTCACTGTAATTTTTCAAGTGACAGACTATTCATGACCAAAAATAATTGTTGTACCCTCTAATTCATTTGCTATTAATAGTTTAATGGCTATGCATTGTAGCGAAATTGGAAAAGCCAACCGTTCTTTACAAAATCTAAAACAATTTTTCAGAATTGGCTCCCAAACTTTTTAAAAGCAGCAAGTAAAAATACAAGGATTTCAACCAGCACCACATGATCCATAATGCACCATGGTGCACACAAAAATAGAAGAAGCCAACAAGGATGCAAAGGGTGATAATAACATTAAAGATATAACCGTAAGCTATGATGGGACGTGGCAAAGAAGCGGATTTTCATCCAAGCATGGTGGTGGTGTTGCCTTTGACTTTGAAGTTCTCTCTACTCACTGCCATGCATTAAATCCTTATGGTGATCAGTGTCCAGTTAAAATGCTTCACTGTATCAACCCTTCTGACAAATGGTTTGGAACAACACTTAGAAAGGTTATAAAAGAAAAAAAGTTAGGTGGACGAGGCACAGGTAGATTGACCGACAATAAGGCAAAACTCCTCTAGTCTTATTATGGTCTGCTATAAAGAGCAATACAGACGATGCCATAAGTATGCATATAGCAATATGGGCAAACCTATTTCATTCCATATCTATAGATGAAAGCCCTCTGCTTCAGAATAGCCCTGAAGGACCTGAAAGCCGGTGTAAATATAATAAAGTTATCACACTCAGCTTGCCTGCACCGAAACAAGGACCCACCTTCTGCAGTAACTTTTATCCCCTGAAGTGGGCAATCAGCTCAGAAATATATATATATGAAAGAATGTCTGACATTAACCTCATGGATAGAATGTCAACAGTTCAACACAGAATGCCAATGAGGGCTGTAACAATCTAATATGGGCTCATTGCCTTGAGAATATATCTCCTTCAGAACTTTGGTAAATGCAGTAGAAATAGCAGTTACAAAATTGAATGCAAGGGCATCAGCTGCAACAGGGGAGAATGAAACAACTTGGCTTTGTACCCACAAATATACAAACAGCCTGCAAGCTGACAGATAGAATTCGAAAAGCTGGAGCAAATGCTGATGACAACGTAAAATAGACAAGAAAAGATAGACAGGAGGTGGGATAAAAGGTCATTAGTGGCACTGGAAAGAGTTGAGGGGTTGTAATATGGAGCTGGGAAATGTTGATGTTATGTTGTATGTGGGTTTCACACATCTAAAATTCTATATTGTAATGTTTGTTTCATTTTTTTTTCAAGCTTTATATGTCACTCATTTTATAATTCTGTCAGAAACCTTTGGGAGCTATGTGTTCTGGTTTATTAATACATGTAACAAAGTTTACAAATCCTAGTAATACATTAACATCATTTTTCTCAATATGTTTTTCATAAAATTTGTGTCATTCACTTTGAAATATTTCAAAAAGTTCTTGGTCAAATCAACGCAAACGTTCAGATTATATACAGTGCAAGTAAAGGGTGGGGGGGGGGAATTCGCTATATCATCTAACTAATTTGAAAGAAGATTTTATGTGCATTTTAGAAGTGAATTTCATAGTTGATTGCAGAATATTTTATGTGCATTTCAACAGGGTTGGCCATATTTGAGATGGGTGAGATTCACGGGTTGAGTTTTTATACCAAGTGATTTATAGTATAGCACCATAATCATTTTTTCAAATTTAGTGAGAAAAAAAAACAATGTATTAAATGTGTACTTATTATAGATATACAACGGAGTGGAACATCGAATTCCTTGAGCACAGTGTATTTGTAAACATGTTGCAAAATACATTGTTTATTTATCATCTTTGGTCCTTTCAGCATTTCTGCGTGGTTTTAATTTGCACCAACCTTCAGTTTTTTAATTTTATCAACCTTATGTGGCAGCAGTCAGATGTACAATTCTATAGTTTATATTTATAGTTCCTGCTTTTTTTTATATAACCTATTCAAAATATACATATACCACAGTTTTGATCAACCAAATTAGTTTTAATGTACATGTTCGCCGAGTTGATACTTTTTGAGAATACTTAATTCATTTTAAAATTCAAGCAAAGGTGTGTTTCTTGGTTCATGTCTGTAGAAGACAGTGCATGTCCCGGGCCGCATGGAAAAAAAACAAGCCACACATGAAACACTATCAATCGGTGATAAGCAGAGAGCAAGCCTTACGCTTATTTGATGAAATCTATCATCATCATCATTTATGCTTGACTATTTTTTGTTACTCATGTAAAAGGTTGAACTGTTTCAAAGTATTTTCCTGCTATGCTGTAAATATTTTTTCCTTTGCGCACCTAATTGTGGATAATCCCCAGAATCCCATTAACCTACAACAACCCTCTTCATATTTTTCTATTCCTCGTTTCATTAACTGCAGATAAACCATACACACACAATTGTTGTGTGTTCACGTGACTCGTTGTTTATTATTGGTGACTACCACGGAATGCTGTACAGTAGTGGTGATTGGCAAATGTAATGACAGTTTGTGTATTCTCTTATCATTAGTTTTTTTTTTCAGGATTGGGTTTGTCTCAATGGATAACTCAGGTCTATTTTCTGCATTCGGTCCGTTTTTTTTTGTCGCATGTTTTGATTATTACCCCCCCCCCCTCTTCCACATAATTTTTTTGTCTACTGCAATAAGACTTGTGTGAATTATTAGCCAGTGTCCGTTTACAATTGGCCAGGTCATTTTCAAGTTAATCATTTCACTGTGCTTGCTACTAGGATATTGTATTATCTCCCCTTGAGTTGTTTTTCTCTACCTAGGGGCTACCAGTGTGTTGGGTAACAGCGGCTGTTCACTACATAATGTTCATGAAAACACAGAAATAAACACTCAGATAAAATAATTCTGATCAAAACTGCAAGTGATGACTTTGCGGGAGATGAGCGCTCTACCCCAGGTGTCCAGATTCCTACTTTGGAGGCCCTAGAGAAATACTTCCGAGAAATTTAGAGGCACAATGCAAAATAACCCTCACCACCAGATTTAATAGAACAACATCATTATTCGAAGTGGTTTTAGCTAGTTTACCTATCCATAAGAACGACCCTGGACTATGTCTGTTAGTGGCTATGCACTATGTCTCTGTTAGTAGCTATGCACTATCTCTGTTAGTAGCTATGCTCCTCTAGTGTAAAAAAAAAGTCTCTGTCGCCTGTCACTATCCTACAAGTTCACTTTATCCTTTCGAGTCTTATCACCTGAACATATTGATCAATACCCCCCCTCCGCCCCTCCGACCCGTGCAGTACCGCGTTCACTAATGGACGATGGAGGTGGTGCTTGGAGACAAGCTAATTAGTAACACTGAGTAAATATTGTTTTTTTTTCTGAGCCAGGTTCAAGTCTCCACTTTCTGTTGGACACACTCGGACCATGTTGTGTGTTTGTCTCACAACATTTAGGATTGAAAGCAGATTCCGTTCAGTTTTTTCACCATCGCCATCATATCGTAACCCCAATGCGTATCGTATATTTCATCTTTAATTCAATTTTTTTCTGACTAAGTCCATTTATAATGACATTTTTTGAGATAACTTCTTCCCCTCACTGTCCTCACTCTTCTCAGCAGAGTCGGATCTGGGTCGGTTTAGCCCCATTCCCCCCCCCCCCCCGGTGCTTTAGAAAATATTTTCCCCTTAAAATTGGCTTACATTTCGAATAAAATTGGGCTTATTTTTGGGGCCCCACAAATGGCTTTGTCTGCCCACCAATACATCACCGCTGCTCAGTATTTTAAAAATTCAACTTGCATATTCCTGCTCAAATTTGTTTGTCTTCTGAAGTAAAAGATGACTTTTTCAGCACAAAAATTTGAATTCAATAGTTCGTTTGTGGCAGTGTATCGCGTATTATCTTTGCTCGTTCGTGATCACCCAGCGGCTTGTTATTTTCAAGTGAATGTTTTCAGTGATCGATCTTAACCAGGGATCTATTGGGGTTTGTGTAGAGCATGACAAAATGTTATTTTAAAACTAAGACATGTCGTCTGGAACTCTGACCCATTCCTCTCTACTTCCGGTTTACTCATGTCTTGTTTATTTTGTCTTTTTTTTCTTTCTACAAAGACTTTTTAGATCAGTTTAGATAACTTTCCATTAGGGGGAAATGGGGATTAATGGATCTGAGCTGCTTCGCTGGTACCGGTTTTTTTTTAATAACCGTACTTGCTAATGAAATAGCTCCACTGCTGTCACGTGACTGTCTCGCTCACCCGCTGGACTGATCAGACTGCTCACTCTGATGTTGACGGCTTATTGGTGGACTTAATTACCCGGAAGGCGTAGGGAGGGGTGAGGGGGCTATCACGTGACACTCCAGCGTGACACCTGCTCGGTAGTGCCCAGGGATTGATCGCTGAGCGGGTTCCCCACTGGATGTAGCAATGTTGGCCAGCCTGTCTGTTGATACACGCCGTGCTTACGCCGTGACATGAATATTTCCTCCCAGGAAGTGCCAGGCGTACATACTATGTGACCTTCTTTATGTTGACCATCTTTCAGTTTGGATATAACATTTTCATTTGAGTAGTACTATTTAAGCACTACTGCTTGGGCTTAGTGAAACCGTTTAGGATTGTTATCGTTTGATACTTAAGACATGATGAATACGTTAAAGGTAGTTACGATTGATACTTTAGACTTGATGAAACCGTTTAGGGTTGTTATCATTTGATACTTTTGACTTGATGAATACGTTAAAGGTAGTTACGATTGATACTTTACACTTGATGAACCCGTTTAGGGTTGTTATCGTTTGATACTTTTGACTTGATGAATACGTTAAAGATTGTTATCGTTTGATACTTTTGACTTGATGAATACGTTAAAGGTTGTTATCGTTTGATACTTTTTACTTGATGAATACGTTAAAGGTTGTTATCGTTTGATACTTTTGACTTGATGAATACGTTAAAGGTAGTTACGATTGATACTTTACACTTGATGAACCCGTTTAGGGTTGTTATCGTTTGATACTTTTGACTTGATGAATACGTTAAAGGTTGTTATCGTTTGATACTTTTGACTTGATGAATACGTTAAAGGTTGTTATCGTTTGATACTTTTTACTTGATGAATACGTTAAAGGTTGTTATCGTTTGATACTTTTGACTTGATGAATACGTTAAAGGTAGTTACGATTGATACTTTACACTTGATGAACCCGTTTAGGGTTGTTATCGTTTGATACTTTTGACTTGATGAATACGTTAAAGGTTGTTATCGTTTGATACTTTTGACTTGATGAATACGTTAAAGGTTGTTATCGTTTGATACTTTTGACTTGATGAATACGTTAAAGATAGTTACGATTGATACTTTTGACTTGTTGAATACGTTAAAGGTTGTTATCGTTTGATACTTTAGTCTTGATGAATACGTTAAAGGTTGTTATCGTTTAATACTTTTTACTTGACGAATACGTTTTTTTATACTCATCTTCTAGTGTCTGGAAGTTAGGTTCATAGTTCTTTATTTCACCTGCATCTCGCTCTCTACGTGAGCCTGTAAAGTATATATTATGGTGGAGAGGGCGAGACAGGTGTATTCACGATGTGCTTACATTATTTGAACTAACTTTTAGTTGACAACAATTTTTTAATGGTTAGAAACTGTCCTGTACTACAGGAAGTCTCTTACGTTATATATATATATATATATATATATATATATATATATATATATATATATATATACAACGAACTCGCGGTTTGACTCATAGACAGAATGGTGTATGGAAGTAATTATTGGTGACCGTTGACGTGGTGGTGTTGATTCGAAAAAAATTGCACACACATCGCCAAATACATCTTTCCAAGTAACTTAGTTTATTAATAATTTCGCCCCTTAACCATCTACTGAAGATCTATTTCAGTATTACTGGCCCCCTTTTTTTCCACTACAGATACTGGCTCTCTTTTCTCTACAGATCACTGTACATGTATCTCGACCGCTTCAGTCCAATGTAAACATCTTTAGGTCTACATTAGTACTGCTGGGCTGTATAATTCTGAAGATCGGTGTTTCCCAAACTGTCGACATCTGTGTGGTACCCCCTTATTTTTATTATTGCAATACTGAGTAGCCCCATGTTAAAAAAAAAAAAAACAACAGCTTGCCTAATGTTTATTTTTTGTTTACGGTCAGTATTTCCCTGTATTTCATTGTTGTCGATTTAGCCGAGTATATTCTACCCTCCCACACCCGAAGTACGTGCACCACAGTTTGGGAAACACTGTTGTAGATCATTGTCCTGGCACAGGTATCACCATCGTTTGGTATGGATTGTTAACGATTACCGATTAACGCCTTCAACTTTCCGGAAATGAAGAGTATACAACGGTTCATGACGGACGAGGATCAAAAGAGTGTGAAATTAGAAGTTTAGAAGGGGGGGGGGTGTGATTCGCGAATTGTTTTCCATTAAAATTAGCGATTTGTAATTTTAAAACGGATGATTGATCAACACATCACATTCTTTTATTGAATACCCATGATATAGACATCACTGGATTATTTGTGTGTGTGTAATTGAAGAACTTTTTTTTTGTATTATTAGCACGTACCCATTTGAAGCTGGGTGGACAGAATGTAGTCCCCCTAAAAGAAAGCCGGGGTTTACGGTTCGCTCGAACAGGTGACCTTCAACAGTCGTGTGTTCACATTTTGTTGTTATTTCTGTAGTTGTGATGGTCTATCAATACAGATACACACATTGTCAAGTCCCAGTTGTGATGGTCTATCAATACAGATACACACATTGTCAAGTCCCAGTTGTGATGGTCTATCAATACAGATACACCTATTGTCAAGTCCCAGTTGTGACGGTCTATCAATACAGATACACCTATTGTCAAGTCCCAGTTGTGTTGAACCTACCACGTTTACACCTTTATTATCTCTTCTTATCATTGTCAGGAGTATAAACATAAAAAAAAAATGATGACCTCTTGATTTGTGTTGATGCCTCTTGATCTTCTACCCGTCACTAACATCATTTCAATCAAGTCAAGCTTATCTTATGTGTGAAGATCGATAAAGGCCCCCCCCCCTTCTCCCCGTACAAGTAATTTTTCGAATGTCTTCTCAATCAATTTGAAGAGCCGACCTATTGTACATTATACACACTATTATACACGTTTGTGGGAGGGGGGAGTTGTATGTACAAGTAGGGCGTGACCTTATTCAACAATGGTCTCCTGTGGTGCCTAGCATTCCGTACCCCGCTGGTGTAATTAATTACATGATCTCGTCGTGTGTATTTAGTTAAACACATTCGTAGATCACGATACCAGGGAGATAAGACTGTCATCACACCGGCTAGCTATCATAGGCTGTAAGTGTGATTCTATCATTGCGTCCACGTGATTTGTCTGGACCTCTGACTTCACCGGCTAGCTAATCATAGACTGGAAGTGTGATTCTATCTTTGCGTCCTAATGATTTGTCTTGACCTCTGACTTCACCGGCTAGCTAATCATAGACTGGAAGTGTAATTCTATCATTGCGTCCACATGATTTGTTTGGACCTCTGACTTCACCTGCTAGCTATCATAGACTGGAAGTGTAATTCTATCATTGTATCCACGCGATTGTCTGGAATTAGCAGGTAATGTGAGTTCGTGTTTTCGTTTGTTTGTTGTTTCTACAATACATCCAGCACGTGATATAATTTCATTGTTGTTGCCACAGTACTAAATTTAATTTTTTGCTGTAGTGACCGGTCTCTTAAATCAGATATAAACTACTTATGGGAGGTTCTTTTAGTGCCCATCTTTCATTCTCATTGTAGCCGAGAGTTCAATGACAATGGAGGCACTACGGGAGACTTACAAGAACTTAACCACCGCCCTTAAAAAAAAATCCGGTAGTTATCACTGATTGAACCTTTCCTCCACAGTCGTTCAATAGCTCACATCATAAGTGGGGCATCAGATATTGGTAGAGTATTGTAGATCATTACCTCACATTATAAGTGGGGCATCAGATATTGGTAGAGTATTGTAGGTCATTACCTCACATCATAAGTGGGGCATCAGATATTGGTAGAGTATTGTAGGTCATTAGCTCACATTATAAGTGGGGCATCAGATATTGGTAGAGTATTGTAGGTCATTAGCTCACATCATAGGTGGGGCATCAGATATTGATAGAGTATTGTAGGTCATTAGCTCACATCTCAGTTTTCTAACTTCTGGTTTATTCTAACCACACGTTGCATCTCAATGCAGTAATTCCCTATACATTTACATTCAACTGGGTATTTGAATGTATATCGATTGATGTGTATTTTTAAAGTCTCATTTATTTTTTATATTCATTCATTACGTTGAAATGGATTCCAGCCGGATTCTGTTTATTGTTATCATTTGTATATCCCGCAGAAAACCTGTGACACGGAACGTTACCCCCGTGGTGCCTGGATTACTAAATGTTCTATTGCGACCTATTGTCGGTTTGACACAAATTAATTTTACAATCTAGAATAGATCGACCTACGTACCCATGTACATTCGAAAAGAAAAGAACTAATTGTCTTTTAACTTTTATATTTCATTTTTTAGATAGACTAGTATGTCTTAAAACGCTCCTTGCATGAATATATTTATACATATGTACAGAAAGAACACAGAGGGTTTTTACAGTTCTTGTATACATAATTCAGATAGGAAAATTTCCTGTATTAGAGCATTTGGCATTTTTATACAAATAATCTTTGTGTCCGTGTATCAATCCAACCAAACTAAATGTCGTTGTGTGTCCGTGTATCAATCCAGTCAAACCAAATGTTGTATGTCCGTGTATCAATCCAGTCAAACCAAATGTCGTTGTGTGTCCGTG
This sequence comes from Bulinus truncatus, assembly GCA_021962125.1. Classification (NCBI taxonomy): domain Eukaryota; kingdom Metazoa; phylum Mollusca; class Gastropoda; family Planorbidae; genus Bulinus; species Bulinus truncatus. Next base: position 3,328,368 of record JAGDYQ010000041.1, read on the forward strand.
TATCAATCCCGTCAAACCAAATGTCGTTGTGTGTCCGTGTATCAATCCAGTCAAACCAAATGTCGTTATGTGTCTGTGTATCAATCCAGTCAAACCAAATTCGTTGTGTGTCCGTGTATCAATCCAGTCAAACTAAATGTCGCTGTGTGTCAGTGTATCAATCCAGTCAAACTAAATGTCGTTGTGTGTCCGTGTATCAAACTAAATGTCGTTGTGTGTCCGTGTATCAATCCAGTCAAACTAAATGTCGTTGTGTGTCCGTGTATCAATCCAGTCAAACTAAATGTCGTTGTGTGTCCGTGTATCAATCCAGTCAAACTAAATGTCGTTGTGTGTCCGTGTATCAATCCAGTCAAACTAAATGTCGTTGTGTGTCTGTGTATAAACCTAATGTGCAGAAAGGACCTACATTTCATACGTCACAAATTACGTTTTACCCGACAACGCTAATAAATTAGGATTATGTGTTTAAATAGTAATTAATTCTCTAAATGTTAAAAAAAAAAAAAAGCATTGCAATAATGATTACTTTCACGCTGTCCTTATATAAACGGATTATTTTATTGCAAAGATATAGCAGACTCTCGACCCACGGACTAAATGTTGCTAAATGACATTCAGATATAATCGGTACGGCCAAACATCGTCAAGAAAATCTTATAAATTCACCAAAGAAAGTTTACAAAATATACTAATCCTACAAAAGTTCAATTGACATTTGTAGTCGTCTTGAAAACAACGTAAACAGGTAAATATTGACTCTTTTAGTGGCTATTTTGGTCAGAGAGTTCCTCTTATAATTATTATTATTGCTTTTTAGAGCATTTTATGGAAAAAATGTTATTATTATTTTTAGTTTCGATCTTTATTTTTATGTCTGGCGTATAAAAATGTAGTCTGTTTTTTATTTTATTTTTCAATGGAAATTTTTAGATCCCGGTATTCAACGATTTGCTCGGTTGACCAAGTGAAAAATTATTATTATTTTATAAATCTCGTTTCAACAAGCAAATATTTTTTTTATTTGATTTGTAAAATCTGGCCAGGGAAATGGCACATTGCCAGATAGGAAAAATCCAATTAAAAGTTAGTTCCAGGTCGATCCCCAAGACATCAACATGCAAATTATTGTCTCGAACTATGTTGAGCAAGGGAAATGTAAAATAAAACAAATTTAAAGTTTCAAATTGATCAACTCGATTGAAACTCTCGTATTCCCTACTAAGATGTTGTCATTCTTTTCACGATTCAATATCTGCTGATTAGGTTATATTTATTATGACATGATAATGACAAAATACGATGCCATTAGACGTCCTATAAGTTCAATATGTGGCTGAGAGATATGCTGTTGTTTCAAAGAGAGAAATGTGTGAATAATTTTATAGTTTGCTCATTTGGATTGCAATAAACTTGGCAATTAAGAAGGATAATGACTGACACATAACGTACATTTTATCAAATAAACCACTCCATGAAAAACTTATGGTGTAATGTCACCCGCTAGATGACACTCATAAAGAACTTATGGTGTAATGTCACCCGCTAGATGACACTCATAAAGAACTTATGGTGTAATGTCACCCGCTAGATGACACTCATAAAGAACTTATGGTAATGTCACCCGCTAGATGACACTCATAAAGAACTTATGGTGTAATGTCCCCGCTAGATGACACTCATAAAGAACTTATGTTGTAATGTCACCAGCTAGATGACACTCATAAAGAACTTATGTTTTAAAAGCTAAGAAACGTTTTATTTTCTTTATATCATTTTCCCAAAAAACTGGCGCTTTTTGTTTTTTATTATTTGTATATGAAGGAGTTTTTTCAGTTGAAATTTTTTTTGGATGGATTAAAAAATTAATTGCTTTTTAGAAACAAGTTATAAATATTTTATCTCTATCCTCATCAAATATGAAAGAACTAGCAATGTGCAGAAAAACAGAGTATTAAAATATTTCTAATGATTATACCCCACACCTAGTTAGGACAAAGTAATTGGAGCTAAGTCATGCCAACTAATGTGTAGAAACAATCTACATTTCATCTGAAATTATAAACAAATATTTATGTATGCTATTGTGCCATACGTGATGGTGCAGACAGATTTTCTGACGTACTGAATTGACAGTGTTACTATCTCATGTCCACTATTCAATGTATCACATCCACACCCGTTCTTACCGATAGACAAACTACGTGACAGTCTATAGCCCACACTTATCTTTTTTTTTTTTTTTGTTTTTGTTTACTTGCCTTGCCTACACATCAGCGAGGTGAGTGTTCTTGCTACGACAAAAATGATTTTGTTACTTTGTCATACTAGCCAGACCTGCAGGGTGTCCTGCCAGAATGTCAAGGCAAATGTTTTCCTGCCACCACGGACAGAGCGGGGCGTTTCTGCCAGCAATGACAGGCTGTGAAAGTGTTCTTGAGTGTGAAGGTTGTCGTGTGTAGACCACACCCGTCACACCAGTCAACACTCGTCACACCAGTCAACACCCGTCACACCAGTCAACACTCGTCACACCAGTCAACACCCGTCACACCAGTCAACACTCGTCACACCAGTCACACCAGTCACACCAGTCAACACTCGTCACACCAGTCAACACTCGTCACACCAGTCACACCAGTCAACACTCGTAACACCAGTCAACACTCATCACACCAGTCACACCAGTCAACACTCATCACACCAGTCAACACTCGTCACACCAGTCAACACTCGTCACACCAGTCACACCAGTCAACACTCGTCACACCAGTCAACACTCGTCACACCATTCAACACTCGTCACACCAGTCAACACTCGTCACACCAGTCAACACTCGTCACACCAGTCAACACTCGTCACACCATTCAACACTCGTCACACCAACAACACTCGTCACACCAGTCAACACCCGTCACACCAGTCACACCAGTCAACACTCGTCACACCAGTCAACACTCGTCAACACCCGTCACACCAGTCACACCAGTCAACACTCGTCACCAGTCACACCAGTCAACACTCGTCACACCAGCAGTCAACACTCGTCACATCAATCAACACTCGTCACACCAGTCAACACTCGTCACACCAGTCAAAACCCGTCACACCAGTCACACCAGTCAACACTCGTCACACCAGTCACACCAGTCAACACTCGTCACACCAGTCACACCAGTCAACACTCGTCACACCAGTCACACCAGTCAACACTCGTCACACCAGTCAACACTCGTCACACCAGTCACACCAGTCAACACTCGTCACACCAGTCAACACTCGTCACACCAGTCAACACTCGTCACACCAGTCACACCAGTCAACACTCGTCACACCAGTCACACCAGTCACACCAGTCACATCAGTCAACACTCGTCACACCAGTCACACCAGTCAACACTCGTCACACCAGTCAACACTGTCACACCAGTCACATCAGTCAACACTCGTCACACCAGTCAACACCCTTCACACCAGTCACACCAGTCAACACTCGTCACACCAGTCAACACTCGTCAACACCCGTCACACCAGTCACACCAGTCAACACTCGTCACACCAGTCAACACTCGTCACACCAGTCACACCAGTCAACACTCATCACACCAGTCAACACTCGTCACACCAGTCAACACTCGTCACACCAGTCACACCAGTAAACACTCGTCACACCAGTCAACACTCGTCACACCAGTCAACACTCGTCACACCAGTCAACACCCGTTACACCAGTCAACACTCGTCACACCAGTCAACACCCGTCACACCAGTCACACCAGTCAACGCTCGTCACACCAGTCACTCAGTCACTCGTCACACCAGTCACACCAGTCAACACTCGTCACACCAGTCAACACTCGTCACACCAGTCACACCAGTCAACACTCGTCACACCAGTCACACCAGTCAACACTCGTCACACCAGTCAACACTCGTCACACCAGTCAACACCCGTCAATACTGTCACACCAGTTAACAGCCGTCAACACCGTCACACCAGTCACACCAGTCAACACTCGTCACACCAGTCACACCAGTCAACACTCGTCACACCAGTCCACACTCGTCACACCAGTCACATCAGTCAACACTCGTCACACCAGTCAACACCCTTCACACCAGTCACACCAGTCAACACCGTCACACCAGTCAACACTCGTCAACACCCGTCACACCAGTCACACCAGTCAACATCGTCACACCAGTCGCATCAGTCAACACTCGTTACACCAGTCAACACTCGTCACACCAGTCAACACTCGTCACACCAGTCAACACCCGTCACACCAGTCAACACTCGTCACACCAGTCAACACCCGTCACACCAGTCACACCAGTCAACGCTCGTCACACCAGTCACTCCAGTCAACACTCGTCACACCAGTCACACCAGTCAACACTCGTCACACCAGTCAACACTCGTCACACCAGTCACACCAGTCAACACTCGTCACACCAGTCACACCAGCCAACACTCGTCACACCAGTCAACACTCGTCACACCAGTCAACACCCGTCAATACTCGTCACACCAGTCAACAGCCGTCAACACTCGTCACACCAGTCAACACCAGTCACACCAGTCAACACCCGTCAACACCCGTCAACACTCGTCACACCAGTCAACACCCGTTAACACTCGTCACACCAGTCAACACCCGTCAATACTCGTCACACCAGTCAACACCAGTCACACCAGTCAACACCAGTCACACCAGTCAACACTCGTCACACCCGTCACACCAGTCACACCAGTCAACACTCGTCACACCAGTCACACCAGTCAACACTCGTCACACCAGTCAATACCTCGTCACACCAGTCACATCAGTCAACACTCGTCACACCAGTCAACACCCTTACACCAGTCACACCAGTCAACACTCGTCACACCAGTCAACACTCGTCAACACCCGTCACACCAGTCACACCAGTCAACACTCGTCACACCAGTCACATCAGTCACTCGTCACACCAGTCAACACTCGTCACACCAGTCAACACTCGTCACACCAGTCAACACTCGTCACACCAGTCAACACCCGTCAACACTCGTCACACCAGTCAACACCCGTCAACACCCGTCAACACCCGTCAACACTGCTAACTGTGAATATCAGGGTATCAGCTGAACTCCCTAATGACACAAAAATGTTTTTCCTTGGCCAGAAAACACCAATGGGACCAGTGTATGCACCCCACTGTACTGTATAATTTGAGAATACATTGTGAATGTACTTTATTTGTCAGGTATTCAGAGTTTCTATACAGTTCTGAGCATGTTTGTGATATTTCTATATCGCTTTATAACTGAAATATATTGTGGACATTTTTACATATTCAATTTAGTGAATCTCTTTAATATTCTTCAACACGTTTATTTATTTTTCTATATTAAATTTTTTTTTCATTTAAAATGAAATTAAAGCGATTTTTTGTTCCATGAGTTTTTGCAATTTCGTTTTCACAATTCTCTTCGTCTAAACAAGTTTGTGGAAATTTAATTAATAATATTACTCTGGCTTTGTGAAGCAAATAATATGTGATATTCTTTTCGTTTTATATAGACTTTTATGCAATTATTTTCAATAATACTTCCCTGAGTGTTTGAATTAAACTTCCTTGTAAAGATAATCTAAATATTACAAAGTGACAATACATTCATCAGGTACACATTAATTCACTTGTAAAGATAATCTAAATATTATAAAAGTGGCAATACATTCATCAGTTACACATTAATTCACTTGTAAAGATAATCTAAATGTTACAAATTGACATACATCAGTTACACATTAATTCACTTGTAAAGATAATCTAAATATTACAAAGTGACAATACATTTATCAGGTGTACATCTATTCACCTTTTTGTTGGACAAAACATACATTGAATATAGAATTTTTTTTGTGCTCGAAAATAAATCGACTTCTTGCATCAAGGCAAACATAATAACTAAATTGTGTCCCTCAACATCCCCCCCCCCACTTGATGTAAGGAAGTATGTAAGTATACTGTGATCCCATTTCTTTTGAGGATCAATTGGTTTGAATTAAATTTCTGTTTTTAATTTCACTTACTTTTAATAATTTCAATTATTTTTAATATTAATTCATGAAATTCTGGCGACATTTTTGTTTTTTGCCAAACATTGTTCACGTTATGAACACACCCCCCCCAGTCCTTCCAATGGCTAGTAACAAGCATGGCTGACATAGTTCTTGTCTATTTATTGAGCTTGTAATTGAACAATTGTTGTTGAAATATGCACAAGTGACAAGATTGTACAAAAACTATACATTTTATTGAAATAACTTGATGTCCATAAAAAAATGTGCATGCCAGAAGAGTTCTACCTGATGATTTTTTGTATAAGTCAATATAGGTTAACATGTAAAGAGTAGAGAGAAATATATTCACACTAAATAAAGGGATGAAAGACTTGAACTATTATGTCTAATAAATATGATGAGTACGATGAAAGATATATTCACACTAAATAAAGGGATGAAAGACTTGAAGTATTATGTCTAATAAACTACATGAAATGATTTTGTCCATTTCATAAATACAATGTTACTGATAAAATTATAAATTACTTGCGTCACTATGGTTGGTGTAAACAAAAGTTATGTCATCTAGTGATTGTTTATACATAATTACATATGTATTTAAATACATAATTACATATGTATTTAAATACATAATTACAGAGGTATTTAGTTACATAATTACATATGTATTTAAATACATAATTACAGAGGAATTTAAATTATAAAGAATCGGATAAATAAAAAATTAAAAGTGGGAAAAATATTTTCTCATATCTCGACAAGTTTCATGATTTAATTTATATGATTGATATCTGACACCTTACCACTGCAGGTCTAGTTTCATGATTTAATTTGTATGATTGATATAATTACAATTGATATCTGACATCTGACCACTGCAGGAAATATTTTAAACGGAGAATAGAACAAAACGGTACACCAGGGAAATGTAGATTTACCATAAGACGGAATAATTTTATTTAGAAAGAAAGGCGGTTTTTTTTTCAACAGTAGTTTATTTTATATCAAATAGACAATTCTATTAAATATCATATTATACTAATTTGTTTGGAGCAAAGTTAAACTGAGTGTATATTTTAACTATAGTAAACATTTAACATTCACTATGATCCCTGTCGAAAGTAACAAAATGCTCCAAAGAGACTGTCTCAAGTAATCAGGCTCGCAAGATTACTATTAACAACACTATCTAGTAAAAGGCTCAAATATTCATTTAAATATTAAGTACAGTCAGGCTCGCTACGATTCACTCATTTCCCTGCTAGTACATGACAACAACAAAAAGAAAAAAGATTTTTCAAATAGTGTACATCTCTGAGATTCACATTATGTATTTTCTCAAGTACATAGGCTTTACTTCATAACAACCCTGGGTCTAAGTACCTCAGGCTCGCTACGATTCACTCATTTCCCTGTCTCAAGTACATCAGGCTCGCTACGATTCACTCTTTTCACTGTCTCAAGTACAATCAGGCTTGCTACGATTCACTCATTTCACTGTCTCAAGTGCAGTCAGACTCGCTACGATTCACTCATTTCCCTGTCTCAAGTACAGTCAGGCTCGCTACGATTCACTCATTTCCCTGTCTCAAGTACATTCAGGCTCGCTACGATTCACTCATTTCCCTGTCTTAAGTACAGTCAGGCTCGCTACGATTCACTCATTTCCCTGTCTCAAGTACAGTCAGGCTCGTTACAATTCACTCATTTCCCTGTCTCAAGTACAATCAGGCTCGCTACGATTCACTCATTTCCCTGTCTCAAGTACATCAGGCTCGCTACGATTCACTCATTTCCCTGTCTCAAGTGCAGTCAGGCTCGCTACGATTCACTCATTTCCCTGTCTCAAGTGCAGTCAGGCTCGCTACGATTCACATTCACTCATTTCAATGTCTCAAGTACAGTCAGGCTTGCTACGATTCACTCATTTCTCTGTCTCAAGTACAGTCAAGGCTCGCTACTATTCACTCATTTCCCTGTCTCAAGTACAGTCAGGCTCGCTACGATTCACTCATTTCCCTGTCTCAAGTACAGCCAGGCTCGCTACGATTCACTCATTTCCCTGTCTCAAGTACAGCCAGGCTCGTTACGATTACTCATTTCCTGTCTCATGCCACAAACATTGTTGTAGTTGCTTTAAAATATTTCTATTTTTCAATGTTTAACTTTTTTTCAAGTACAGTCAGGCTCGAATTTTCTCATTTCCCTGTCTCTTTCAGCAGGCCTCCAACTGTTCTCACGGAGCCCTGGTTGCCACCACTGGTCTAGTTAATGTTGTGGTACCAGGAGCACTAGCAATGTTTCCACGTAGTCTAGTTAATGTTGTAGCACCTGGAGCACTAGCAATGGCTCTACGTCACTCTATTTAATGTTGTAGTACCTGGAGCACAAGCAATGTTTCCACGTAGTCTAGTTAATGTTGTAGCACCTGGAGCACAAGCAATGTTTCCACGTAGTCTATTTAATGTTGTAGCACCTGAGCACAAACAATGTTTTCACGTAGTCTAGTTAATGTTGTAGCACCTGGAGCACAAGCAATGTTTCCACGTAGTCTAGTTAATGTTGTAGCACCTGGAGCACAAGCAATGTTTCCACGTAGTCTATTTAATGTTGTAGTACCTGGAGCACTAGCAATGTTTCCACGTAGTCTATTTAATGTTGTAGCACCTGGAGCACTAGCAATGTTTCCACGTAGTCTATTTAATGTTGTAGCACCTGGAGCACTAGCAATGTTTCCACGTAGTCTATTTAATGTTGTAGTACCTGGAGCACTAGCAATGTTTCCAGTAGTCTATTTAAGGTTGTAGCACCTGGAGCACAAGCAATGTTTCCACGTAGTCTATTTAATGTTGTAGCACCTGGAGATCTATAATTGTGTACTACAATGTTATTTCATCTGACATGTATACAAATTTGTATGTTCATCAGTAAGGTACGCATGTCAATAATTCTAGTTCTATCAGTAAAGTTAGTTATATAAAAATTTGTGAAACCATCAGTAAACGTACACTAAATGTAACCATCAGAACGTACACATGTTTAAATTTGTATTTACCAGTGTCCATGTAATAAATTTGGGTTACCACCAGTAAACGTACACATGTAATAAATTTGTATCTACCATCAGTAAACGTACGCATGTAATAAATTTGTATCTACCATCAGTAAACGTACACATGTAATAAATTTGTATTTACCACCAGTAAACGTACTCATGTAATAAATTTGTACCTACCATCTAATAATATATTTTGCGTATGCAGGTCTACAATCAAAATAGAAAACAAACAATTGTATTTGACTAGATAACTGTGTTATGGCCTAACTCTATAGTAAAAAATAATTTAGATTTAAATGGGTATTAAAATATTTGACAGAAAGTTTTTAATGTATCGTACTATATCATTTTTATTTTTGAGTAGTGCAACATACGAGTCGATTTCAAAATTATATTGTTACGTTTAATCTCTCTCTCTCTCTCTCTATATATATATATATATATATATATATATATATATATACAGTGGCGCAACCAGGGGGGGCAGGTGGGCTTGGGCCCCCCCCGACCAAATCATCAATACATATTTCACTATACAAAGTTACTAAAAAGACTGTCAAACTGTCTTTTTTCTATATGTGAGCCGAGACGATGATGTAGCTAATTGGTGAGTCTACATGCACCTTAGAGAGTGGCTGTGCAGTCCGACTGGAGTGGCAATCCCTGCCGCACTTGACACATTTGAAATTGGATGGTTTTTGTAGCTGTTGTTTTAGCTGCTTCCGCCTTGATCTTTTCATGGCGGCATTTTCGTGTCGCTCAGCCTCTCGCGATGAACCCTGTCGGACTGCGAGCCTCCAGGACTAGCGGTCAGCTGCTTGACACTTCCAGGAGTTGGGGGTTTATGGAGCACTGTTTCATGTCCTTCTTGCAGGTATCTTTGAAGCGCATTTTAGGGCGCCCTGTTGTCCTCTGGCCTGTAACTAGCTCGCCATAGAGTAGGTCCTTTAGGATGCGTCTGCGATCATTCTCTTGACATAGCCGAGCCAAGTGAGGCGTCTCTCGCTAAGAACTGCGAACAAGCTGCTCATGTTGGCCCTCTTCAGCACCCCAGTGTTGGAAATCTTGTCCTGCCACTTGATCTGCAGTACATCCTGCAGGCACCTCATGTGGAAGTTGTTTAGTTTTCTTTCGTGCCTTGCGTAAGCGGTCCACGTCTCGCATCCATAGAGAAGTGTGCTGAGTATGCAGGCCTGGTAGACGAGCAGTCTGGTATTCTCAGTGAGGCTGGGGTTACTCCAAACTCGTTGATTTAGTCTCGCCATGACTGTGGCTGCCTTAGCGATTTTGCAGTTGATCTCCGGGTCTATGGAGCGAGCTGGAGATGGTGGACTCGAGGTAGGTGAAGTTATCGACGACCTAGGGTGTACCCATCGATGTCAATGTTTGGGGGGTGGTATGTGTACCCTGTGCCATGACATTTGTCTTGATGGTCAGTCCAAACTCCTTACACGCGTGGGAGAGTCGGGTGACCAGCTGCTGCAGTCCGTTTTCGGTGTGTGCTGTCAAGGCTGCGTAATCAGCAAAGAGCAGCTCGCTAATTAGTACTTTTGTGACTTTGGTCTTTGCACGGAGGCGGGTAATGTTATTGAGTTTGCCATCGGACCTTGTATGGATGTAAACACCCTCGCTGCAATCCTTGAAGGCGTATTGGAGGAGCATGGAAAAGGTGCCGAAGAGTGAAGGTGCAAGGACGCAGTCCTGTTTTACTCCGCTGCTGACTGGGAAGGCCTTGGAAATTGCGCCGTTGTAGCAAACCGTTATATGTATGTTATCGTGGAAGGACATGACCACTGCAAGCAGGCGTGGGGGCAGCCAATCTTTTACAGCAAGCTGAAGATTCCGCTTAGACTCACCAGATCAAATGCCTTTGTGAGGTCGACGAAGGCGATGTAGAGTGGCACCTGCTGTTCTTGACACTTCTCTTGAAGTGGGCGTTGTGAGAAAATCATGTCCACTGTTGATCGGCCAGCCCTGAAGCCACACTGTGACTCTGGATAGACTCAGGAGGCGAGGGCCTGCAGGCGAGTTAGAGCGACGCGGGCGATTGCTTTGCAGACGATGCTGAGGAGGGAGATACCCCGGTAGATATTACAGTCGCTCCGGTCCCCTTTGTTCTTGTATAGCGTGATAATTTTGGCATCCCTCATGTCTTGGAAGATATAGCCCTGTTCCCAGCAGCGATATAGGACGTCGTGCAATGGTTTTAGCAGTGTTGGTTTCCCGCTCTTCGGGACTTCTGATGGGATTCCATCGCTACGGGTGCCTTCCCGTTGGCAAGGCAGCCGATGGCTTTGCTTAGCTCATCCACAGTGGGTGTGGGGTCTAGCTCCTCCATGACCGGCAGATCAGGGATAGCGCCAAGAGCGGCATCAGTTATGGTGTTCTGTGTTGCGTACAGCTCCAGGTAGTGGTTGGTCCATCTTTGCATCTGTTTTTCCTGGTCCTTGATGACCTCGCCTGTTTTGGATATAAGGGGGCGGTTTAGAGGGAGTTGGGCCTATTGCCTGGATCAACGAGCTGATTCGGCAGCTGATCTGGATGCTGCTGGCCAGCTCAGTTAGTTGGCGCAATTGATGGCCAGCTACCGCCAGCTGATCTAGTTCAATGTCATCATCAGACACCTCTGTACTCAGTTACATCATTTCACTAAATAATTTTTACATTAAAATTTGACTGACATTAAACAAAATCAGCTACAGCTGGGCTGATTAAATGCTTCGGGACACTCAAGCGCATTACATGATTTAGATGCGATCATCTTCAAAATAAATGGTTTTTTTTTCAGCTTTGGTTTGTAATTTCCTCCTTTATCTCACAACAGCCATTGGCGAAACATGAGTTCATCTCTACAAGACATTAAATATTTATATGCACAACATGTTTCTAGTGTAAATATATGCAGCTAGACTTTTATTATTGATTATATTTTACTTCTGGACAGAAATGTTTTATGCAGTTCATATTTTAAGTCAGTTTCTATTGAAACTTGATATTAAAATGTTGGATGTTTTTCAAAGACCTCCAATATTACTATCTAATCAAAGACATTTTGCTTTATATTAGCAGATGTACGGTATTTGACTAGCAATGTATGTGACTAGCGGTATGTGACTAGTTGATGTATGTGACAATCTGTATGGGACCAGCGATGTATGTGACTAGCTATGTATGTGACTAGCGGTGTATGTGACTAGCGATGTACGTGACTAGCGACGTATGTAACTAACGACGTATGCAACAAACGATGTATGTGACTAGCGATGTATGTGACTAGCGATGTATGTGACTAGCTATGTATGTGACTAGCGATGTATGTCATTAGCGATGTATGTGTATAGCGACGTATGTAACTAACGATGTATGTGACTAACGATGTACGTGACTAGCGATGTATGTGACTAGTGGTGTATTTGACTAGCAATGTATGTGACTAGTGGTGTATGTGACTAACGGTGTATGTGACTAGCGGTGTATGTGACTAGTGGTGTATTTGACTAGCAATGTATGTGACTAGTGGTGTATGTGACTAACGGTGTAGTGACTAGCGGTATACACTTAGAGGTGTATGTGACTAGAGGTGTATTTGACTAGCAATGTATGTGACTAGTGGTGTATGTGACTAGCGGTGTATGTGACTAGTGGTGTATTTGACTAGCAATGTATGTGACTAGTGGTGTATGTGACCAGCGATGTATGTGACTAGCGATGTATGTGGCTAGAGATGTATGTGGTGAGCGATGTATTTGACTAGCAATGTAGTGACTAATGATGTATGTGACCAGCGGTGTATTTGACTAGCATGTATGTGACTAGCTCTGTATGTGTCTAGCGGTGTATGTGACTAGCGGTGTATGTGACTAGCGATGTATGTGACTAGCGATGTATGTGGCTAGAGATAAAGTGACTAGCGATGTATTTGAATAGCGATGTATGGACTAACGATGTATGTGACTAGCGATGTATGTGACTAGCGATGTATGTGACTAGCGATGTATGTGGCTAGCGGTGTATGTGACTATCGATGTATGTGTATATACGTATGTAACTAACGATGTATTGTGACTAACGATGTACTGACTACGATGTATGTGACTAGTGGTGTATTTGACTAGCAATGTATGTGACTAGTGGTGTATGTGACTAACGGTGTATGTGACTAGCGGTGTATGTGACTAGTGGTGTATTTGACTAGCAATGTATGTGACTAGTGGTGTATGTGACTAACTGTGTATGTGACTAGCGGTGTATGTGACTAGAGGTGTATGTGACTAGAGGTGTATGTGACTAGCAATGTGTATGTGACTAGTGGTGTATGTGACTAGCGGTGTATGTGACTAGTGGTGTATTTGACTAGAAATGTATGTGACTAGTGGTGTATGTGACTAGCGATGTATGTGACTAGCGATGTATGTGGCTAGAGATGTATGTGGCTATGATATTTGACTAGCAATGTATGACTAGTGGTGTATGTGACTAGCGGTGTATTTGACTAGCGATGTATGTGACTAGCGGTGTATGTCTAGCGGTGTATGTGACTATGGTGTATGACTAGCGATGTATGTGACTAGCGATGTATGTGACTAGAGATGTATGTGACTAGCGATGTATGTGAATAGTGGTGTATGTGACTAACGATGTATGTGACTAGCGATGTATGTGACTAGCGATGTATGTGACTAGCGATGTATGTGGCTAGCGGTGTATGTGACTATCGATGTATGTGAATAGTGATGTATGTGACTAACGATGTATGTGACTAGCATGTATGTGACTAGCGATGTATGTGACTAGTGGTGTATGTGTTAGAAATGTATGTGACTAGCGATGTATGTGAATAGCGATGTATGTGACTAGCGATGTACGTGACTAGTATTATGTGCCTAGCGATGTATGTGTATAGCGACGTATGTAACTAACGATGTGTGTACCTAACGATGTATGTGACTATCGATGTATGTGACTAGTGGTGTATGTGACTAGCGATGTATGTGGCTAGAGATTATGTGACTAGCGATGTATGTGGCTAGTGATGTATGTGACTAGCGGTGTATGTGACTAGAGATGTATGTGACTAACGATGTATGTGGCTAGCGATGTTGGTTTATGACATTATTCTGCACGATGTGTGACTATACTACATGTGATTTATAAAGTATACATTGTGTTACTATTTATGTAAGCATGATTTATGACTACTGAAATAAACATATTGTTTTATTATTGATGTGTGAACTATTGATGTTTACATATATGCAGTATCTCTGAGACCGGAGCACATGGAACGTGTTAAAGTTGTAAGAACTCAACAAAAAAAGATGACACCAATTTTTTCACTGAATTCATTTATGTTATATTTGATAACAATCTTTGATAACAATAGGTGGGAACCTATGAAATCGTTCATCACATTGTTCTATCACCACAATCCCTGACTCGAAAGATTGCGATACATAATTTTTACATATTTGAAATTTTTAACAGGTTGTTTGAAAAACTCATCATCTTCTTTTTCTATGACTATTAATTATTTTTATCCTCAGACAAAAGATAAAGAAATATTACTTCATAAATAACTGCATAAATAAGTGGTTATCAAGATGGCATCCAATGAATATTCTCTTGTAGTCTATTATAACAGAAGCAGTATTACCGGTAATCACAACAGTCACCATGGTTACGACAATATGTCTACAACTAACGACAACATGTATGAGGTAATTAGACATATTTTTTATTTTGTTTAAGAAAAAGTGAAATATTGAGTTCTAATTCCCGAGTGAAATATTGAGTACTAATTCCCAAGTGAAATATTGAGTACTAATTCCCAAGTGAAATATTGAGTACTAATTCCCAAGTGAAATATTGAGTACTAATTCCCAAGTGAAATATTGTGTACTAATTAACAAGTGAAATATTGAGTTCTAATTCCCAAGTAGAATATTGAGTACTAATTCCCAAGTAAAGATATGAAATAGTGAGTATGTTTATTCTATTACAACATTAAATAAATCAATTTAAATACCAGTTTATATATTGGACTTACAGGCAACACCATACATCAGACAGCCTATTACATCAGACAATAACCTAAACCAGAAAAAAAACCAACACTATACAACAGCCTACATCAGAAACACCTTATACCAGACAATAACCTAAACCAGACAATACCCTATACTAGACAACATTCTATACTAGACAAAAACCTAACTTAGACAACATCCTACACTAGACAGCACCTTACACTAGACAACACGCTACAATAGACAACACCCTGCTCTAGACAACACGCTACAATAGACAACACCCTGCACTAGACAACACCCTACACTAGACAACACGCTACAATAGACAACACTCTGCTCTAGACAACACGCTACAATAGACAGACAACACCCTGTACTAGACAACAATTCCACACTAGACAACACCCTGCACTAGACAACACCTCTACACTAGACAAGACTCTACACAACAACCTACACTAGACAACACGCTACAATAGACAACACCCTGCTCTAGACAACACGCTACAATAGACAACACCCTGCTCTAGACAAACACGCCACAATAGACAAACACCCTGCTCTAGACAACACGCTACAATAGACAACACTCTGCTCTAGACAACACCCTACACTAGACAACACCCTACACTCAGACAACACTCTACAATAGACAACACTCTGCTCTAGACAACAACCTCCACACTAGACAACATACTGCCACAATAGACAACACTTAACTACACAATAACTTAAACCAGACAACACCCTATACCAGACGATAACCTTAGACAACATCCTGCACTAGATAGCACCTTACACTAGACAACACGCTACACAGTAGACAACACTCCTGCTCTAGACAACACGCTACAATGAGGACAACACCCTGCACTAGAAAACACCTTCTACACTAGACAACACAAGGCTACACATATACAACACTCTGCTCTAGACAACACGCTGCCAATAGGCAAAACCCTGCACTAGACAACAACCTACACTAGAGACAAATAACCCTGCCACTAGACAACACTCTACACTCAGACAACACGCTACAGTTTAGACAAACACTCTACACAATAACCTAAACCAGACAACACCCTATACCAGACAATAACCTTAGACAACATCCTACACTAGACAACTACCTACACTAGACAACATCCTACACTAGACAACACCCTACACTAGACAACACCCTGCACTAGACAACACTCTACACAATAACTCTAAACCAGACAACACCCTATACCAGACGATAACCTTAGACAACATCCTACACTAGGCAACTACCTACACTGAAAACACCCTGCTCTAGACAACAACCTGAACTAGACACCCTACACTAGACAACACCCTGCACTAAACAACTACCTGAACTAGACAACAACCTGAACTAGACGCTCTACTAGACACCCTACACTAATTAGCTGCACTGGGAACTCACTGTAAAATGTCTTGTATTTTCAGCCATTCTATTGAATTCTAATTTTTGACTGTCTTTTGATTTTCTACATGCTAGTGATAATTTTTAATAAATCAATTTTTTTGTAGATTATCAAAAAGTTTCAAGATTCGTTGGTGATTCAGCATGACAACCCTTTCAGTATCTTTTCTTCTATTTGTTCTCTACATTGGTACATTTGTAATAGGATTTTTAGGTACAGTACGCTACATCATATCAACAGGCTGAGTAAGAAAATTAAGGCCACAAATGCTAACATTCCCAAATCAGATATTTGGATAAATATTTGGCTCTCAGTCCATTTTGAAAGAAGCCAGTCAGACAATATGTTGAGTAAATATTAAGCCCACAGTTCATTATGATAGAAGCCAGTCAGACAATATGTTGAGTAAATATTAAGCCCACAGTTCATGGCTATGATAGAAGCCAGGCAGACAATATAAGTTGAGTAAATATTAAGCCCACAGTTCATTATGAAAGAAGCCAGTCAGACAATATGTTGAGTAAATACTAAGCCCACAGTTCATTATGATAGAAGCCAGTCAGACAATATGTTGAGTC
>JAGDYQ010000041.1:3350537-3373314 GCA_021962125.1 Bulinus truncatus
AGTAATACACATTTTGTTTTAGAAGTAAAGCTACGTCATGTAAGTTATACACTTTTGTTTTAGAAGCTAAAGCTACGTCATGTAAGTAATACACATTTTGTTTTAGAAGTAAATCTACATCATGTAGGTAATACACATTTTGTTTTAGAAGTAAAGCTACGTTATGTAAGTAATACATATTTTGTTTTAGAAGTAAAGCTACGTCATGTAAGTAATAGACATTTTGTTTTAGAAGTAAAGCTACGTCATGTAAGTAATACACATTTTGTTTTAGAAGTAAATCTACATCATGTAAGTAATACACATTTTGTTTTAGAAGTAAAGCTACGTCATGTAAGTTATACACTTTTGTTTTAGAAGTAAATCTACATCATGTAAGTAATACACATTTTGTTTTAGAAGTAAAGCTACGTTATGTAAGTAATACATATTTTGTTTTAGAAGTAAAGCTACGTCATGTAAGTAATAGACATTTTGTTTTAGAAGTAAAGCTACGTCATGTAAGTAATACACATTTTGTTTTAGAAGTAAATCTACATCATGTAAGTAATACACATTTTGTTTTAGAAGTAAAGCTACGTCATGTAAGTTATACACTTTTGTTTTAGAAGTAAAGCTACGTCATGTAAGTAATACACATTTTGTTTTAGAAGTAAATCTACATCATGTAAGTAATACACATTTTGTTTTAGAAGTAAATCTACATCATGTAAGTAATAGACATTTTGTTTTAGAAGTAAATCTACATCATGTAAGTAATAGACATTTTGTTTTAGAAGTAAATCTACGTCATGTAAGTAATAGACATTTTGTTTTAGAAGTAAAGCTACGTCATGTAAGTAATAGACATTTTGTTTTAGAAGTAAAGCTACGTCATGTAAGTAATACACATTTTGTTTTAGAAGTAAAGCTACGTCATGGAAGTAATACACTTTTTTGTTTTAGAAGTAAAGCTACGTTATGTAAGTAATACACATTTTGTTTTAGAAGTAAAGCTACGTCATGAAAGTAATACACATTTTGTTTTAGAGGTAAAGCTACGTCATGTAAGTAATACACTTTTGTTTTAGAAGTAAAGCTACGTCATGTAAGTAATACACTTTTTGTTTTAGAAGTAAAGCTACGTCATGGAAGTAATACACATTTTGTTTTAGAAGTAAAGCTACGTCATGTAAGTAATACACATTTTGTTTTAGAAGTAAAGCTACGTCATGTAAGTTATACACTTTTGTTTTAGAAGTAAAGCTACGTCATGTAAGTAATACACATTTTGTTTTAGAAGTAAATCTACATCATGTAAGTAATATACATTTTGTTTTAGAAGTAAAGCTACGTTATGTAAGTAATACATATTTTGTTTTAGAAGTAAAGCTACGTCATGTAAGTAATAGACATTTTGTTTTAGAAGTAAAGCTACGTCATGTAAGTAATACACATTTTGTTTTAGAAGTAAATCTACATCATGTAAGTAATACACATTTTGTTTTAGAAGTAAAGCTACGTCATGTAAGTTATACACTTTTGTTTTAGAAGTAAATCTACATCATGTAAGTAATACACATTTTGTTTTAGAAGTAAAGCTACGTTATGTAAGTAATACACATATTTTGTTTTAGAAGTAAAGCTACGTCATGTAAGTAATAGACATTTTGTTTTAGAAGTAAAGCTACGTCATGTAAGTAATACACATTTTGTTTTAGAAGTAAATCTACATCATGTAAGTAATACACATTTTGTTTTAGAAGTAAAGCTACGTCATGTAAGTTATACACTTTTGTTTTAGAAGTAAAGCTACGTCATGTAAGTAATACACATTTTGTTTTAGAAGTAAATCTACATCATGTAAGTAATACACATTTTGTTTTAGAAGTAAATCTACATCATGTAAGTAATAGACATTTTGTTTTAGAAGTAAATCTACATCATGTAAGTAATAGACATTTTGTTTTAGAAGTAAATCTACGTCATGTAAGTAATAGACATTTTGTTTTAGAAGTAAAGCTACGTCATGTAAGTAATAGACATTTTGTTTTAGAAGTAAAGCTACGTCATGTAAGTAATACACATTTTGTTTTAGAAGTAAAGCTACGTCATGGAAGTAATACACTTTTTTTGTTTTAGAAGTAAAGCTACGTTATGTAAGTAATACACATTTTGTTTTAGAAGTAAAGCTACGTCATGAAAGTAATACACATTTTGTTTTAGAGGTAAAGCTACGTCATGTAAGTAATACACTTTTTGTTTTAGAAGTAAAGCTACGTCATGTAAGTAATACACTTTTTGTTTTAGAAGTAAAGCTACGTCATGGAAGTAATACACATTTTGTTTTAGAAGTAAAGCTACGTCATGTAAGTAATACACATTTTGTTTTAGAAGTAAAGCTACGTCATGTAAGTTATACACTTTTGTTTTAGAAGTAAAGCTACGTCATGTAAGTAATACACATTTTGTTTTAGAAGTAAATCTACATCATGTAAGTAATACACATTTTGTTTTAGAAGTAAAGTTACGTTATGTAAGTAATACATATTTTGTTTTAGAAGTAAAGCTACGTCATGTAAGTAATAGACATTTTGTTTTAGAAGTAAAGCTTTACGTCATGTAAGTAATACACATTTTGTTTTAGAAGTAAATCTACATCATGTAAGTAATACACATTTTGTTTTAGAAGTAAAGCTACGTCATGTAAGTTATACACTTTTTGTTTTAGAAGTAAATCTACATCATGTAAGTAATACACATTTTGTTTTAGAAGTAAAGCTACGTTATGTAAGTAATACATATTTTGTTTTAGAAGTAAAGCTACGTCATGTAAGTAATAGACATTTTGTTTTAGAAGTAAAGCTACGTCATGTAAGTAATACACATTTTGTTTTAGAAGTAAATCTACATCATGTAAGTAATACACATTTTGTTTTATGAAGTAAAGCTACGTCATGTAAGTTATACACTTTTGTTTTAGAAGTAAAGCTACGTCATGTAAGTAATACACATTTTGTTTTAGAAGTAAATCTACATCATGTAAGTAATACACATTTTGTTTTAGAAGTAAATCTACATCATGTAAGTAATAGACATTTTGTTTTAGAAGTAAATCTACATCATGTAAGTAATAGACATTTTGTTTTAGAAGTAAATCTACGTCATGTAAGTAATAGACATTTTGTTTTAGAAGTAAAGCTACGTCATGTAAGTAATAGACATTTTGTTTTAGAAGTAAAGCTACGTCATGTAAGTAATACACATTTTGTTTTAGAAGTAAAGCTACGTCATGGAAGTAATACACTTTTTTGTTTTAGAAGTAAAGCTACGTTATGTAAGTAATACACATTTTGTTTTAGAAGTAAAGCTACGTCATGAAAGTAATACACATTTTGTTTTAGAGGTAAAGCTACGTCATGTAAGTAATACACTTTTTGTTTTAGAAGTAAAGCTACGTCATGTAAGTAATACACTTTTTTGTTTTAGAAGTAAAGCTACGTCATGGAAGTAATACACATTTTGTTTTAGAAGTAAAGCTACGTCATGGAAGTAATACACATTTTGTTTTAGAAGTAAAGCTACGTCATGGAAGTAATACACATTTTGTTTTAGAAGTAAAGCTACGTCATGTAAGTAATACACATTTTGTTTTAGAAGTAAAGCTACGTCATGTAAGTAATACACTTTTTCTCGGGGGCTTGATTTTTTGGCGGACGATTCCATCCCGGACAGCCCGCGCTCCAATCTTCGACCCGCGAACAATTTGACCTCTGTCAACTGATTTTAAAACATCATTTAATTTTGTTCAAATATGTACGACTATATGAACTTGTTTCAAATACGTGAATTAGTTTTGTTTAACTTTGTACGACTATATGAACTTGTTTCAAATACGTGAATTAGTTTTGTTTAACTTTGTACGACTATATGAACTTGTTTCTAATACGTGAATTAGTTTTGTTTCAAATGCGTGTATTAGTTTTGTGTACTACAATGTTTTGTGTACTACAATTTTAAATACGTGCATTAGTTTTGTTTCAATTTTACATCTAATTAAGCTCAATACACTGTGTATTTAAATTTCAAGTACTAATTTACATAAATTAAACTCAATTAGCTAATCTACCCTTCCTCCGCCTCAAATTAGTCATCTGAAAATAAAAAGCAAAAAAATCATAACAGCCAATTTTCAACAACACATAATACACATTTCATATGCACTGCTTTCAGTTTAAGATCAGCTCCTATTACTTCTACATCGGTAAATTATTAATATATCACCATGTGTTGGCATCAATAACAATCACACTAAATTCAATGGACTGAATAGTGACCGGTGGACTAACCAGGTCACTTTATGTCTGAAGTCAAGGGAAAGATCTTGATGTGGAATTAGTCGTGAGTGACACAGACTTTATGGTCAGTTAGTCAGAGTTCCTTACATAAGCTAAAAGTAAAGAATCTCATTTCACTACCGCTAGCAAGAAACTGTATAATGTTAAAAAAACTTCCACTAACAAGGAATGCTACAGTGTTACACTACCGATAACAAGGAATGCTACAATGTTAAACTACCGATAACAAGGAATGCTACAATGTTAAACTACCGATAACAAGAAATGCTACAACGTTAAATAAATTACCGGTCACCTAGCAAGTAAAGTAAAGTATGTCATCCAGTTAAGAAAAGTATGTCACATAGCAAGTAAAGTATGTCATCCAGTTAAGAAAAGTATGTCACCTAGCAAGTAAAGTAAAGTATGTCATCCAGTTAAGAAAAGTATGTCACCTAGCAAGTAAAGTAAAGTATGTCATCCAGTTAAGAAAAGTATGTCACCTAGCAAGTAAAGTAAAGTATGTCATCCAGTTAAGAAAAGTATGTCACCTAGCAAGTAAAGTAAAGTATGTCACCTAGTAAGTTTGAGACTCAGAGACAGGGCGATAACTAATTCCATTTTATTTCGAAGTCTTTGTTTTGTTCTAGTAAAAGGAAGACACGCCCCTCCTTACAACAGTATCTTATTAAAGTTGATTCAGCATTAAATGTCTTTTGTTTGAATTACCCGTGAGCGTTGCGTGTATTCTGTATAAAAAAGACATGATGAAAGTCATGTATAAGCATGTACTCTGTATGACATGATGAAATTCAGGTGGGCAAACCACGGCCCGCGGTGTTCATGCGTCCAGTCAGTGAGTATATTATGCGGCCAGTCAGAGTATCTTATGCGGCCAGTCAGAGTGTATTATGCGGCCAGTCAGAGTGTATTATGTGGCCAGTCAGACTGTATTATGCGGCCAGTCAGAGTGTATTATGCGGCCAGTCAGGAGTGTATTATGCGGCCAGTCAGAGCGTATTATGCGGCCAGTCAGGAGTGTATTATGCGGCCAGTCAGAGTGTATTATGCGGCCAGTCAGAGTGTATTATGCGGCCAGTCAGAGTGTATTATGCGGCCAGTCAGAGTGTATTATGCGGCCAGTCAGAGTGTATTATGCGGCCAGTCAGAGTGTATTATGCGGCCAGTCAGAATGTATTATGCGGCCAGTCAGAGTGTATTATGCGGCCAGTCAGAGTATATTATGCGGCCAGTCAGAGTATATTATGCGGCCAGTCAGAGTATATTATGCGGCCAGTATGTAGAAATATGTTGCGATCCTATGTCGATGATAATTTTCTTTTGTTTAGAGTTTTCGCTATTTTTTTAATTTTATTCCGACTATTTCATTTGAATCTAGTGATATTAAATCGGTTTAATGGCTTTAGAATATTAGTTATCACTAGCCATTATTTGTTAGCATTCCTATTCGAATTTGCTTTTCAAAAACCGGAACAGGTTTTTGTTTACAATTTACATTTTGAAAGGTTTTGTAAAATTTGTAATTTAAAGCAAATAGACGTTGATTTAACCATGAGTGGTTGCCAAAAAAAAAAAAAGAAAGACTGATGGAGAATTCATGATTTTAATGACGAATGGACTGCTAAATACTGCTTCACTAGAGTGGGACGGATGGCAGAGTGGTGTAAATACTCGACTGTCGACCTGAGAGTCCTGGGTTCGATTCTCGGTGAATTTTTCCAGGTGATGTGTTTTCAAAGTCGTCCAACAAGTCCACCCAGCTTTAAATGGGTACCTGACCTAAGTTGGGGAAGTAAACACGGCTGGGCGTTGTGTTAACCACACAATCTCTTCATATGCCGAGGCTATAGAAACAGATGCATTCTACACTTCTTCTGCCCCGATGGCCTGTTAGGGCTAAGGGAACTTTTTAGAGTTGGGAGCAAAGCAGTCTGCTTGCTGTAGCACGAGTGTGTGAGAATCCTTGAATGAGTGCAACTTAAAAACACCACCAAACAAAACATTGGATTTCGGGCACAATTTAACGAACGAAGAAAGAAAAGGGAAATGCCAGAGTTGGTAAATAATTTAAAGATGCTACAACCGAAGCCAGTTTGATAATGTCCTTATAATATTGTAGAAAGGATCAAGCCTTTTTCTGGCTGTGAGTTCATCAAGGAATGTTTGTTGTCTGATGCAGCAAGTATTATAAGTCTAGAACAGAAAACAAAATGTGACATTACTTCATCAAAGAGAACTGTAGAAAAGATAACATGTGTATTGAGGTGATAACATGTGTATTGAGGTGATAACATGTGTATTGAGGTGATAACATGTGTATTGAGGTGATAACATGTGTAATAGACTTGCAGCACGTGAAGTTGAAGTTGTTATCGTTGGTCAAACATTCGAAAATATTGTCATGAAGAGAGGAGACAAAATATTGTCATGAAGAGAGGAGACGAGAATTGCAACACATTAAGGAAACCCACAGATACTAAGATCCATAATCTCATCATGGTCTGCTTTGGTATGACGAATATTCTGTGCAGGGCCGGCCTTAGCACTAGGCATACTGGGCATTTGCCCAGGGCCGCCAAATTCAAAGGGGGCCGCCAATTTTGTACAAATTATTGAAACAATTTTAAAGATCACAAATTATTTACAATGTTTTAAACATTTAAAAACACGATTTTTATTTTATTTTCGTTCAATAGCTTTCACAAACTTACGATCACAATAATATCATTGTTATTAAACTTTTTTTGGAAGTCCACTTTTCACAAGCTAATGTTTTTTAATAAGCACAACACTGATAATTTGCTTTTAATCTTTTTTAAAATAAAAATTTCAGCCATGAAAGGTACTTAATCGGATTCCGGAGCACAAAAACGAAAACGAAAAAAGTCGAAATGGAACTATTGAAATCACAAGAGGGTACTATTTATCAGGCTTGCGGAGCCGGAGCCGAAAAATCTGGCTGCTCCACGGCTCCCAAATGTTTTTTTTTACTGCAGAATTTTTTTTTTAGCTTTAAAATTCCAAATTTGTTCTGATTGTTTGCCTCCTACAATTTGAAATGTTGTCATGTTTTAAGAACGCCACAACAGTAGCACGCACATCACCACAAGAAATCTTTAATGGGGAAATGTTTTGTGTTCGTTTTAAATCTTGCTTACCCTCCAAATTTTTCTTTTTTTAATGGCATGTTATTTTGAAAATATATATAAAGTTAAAACAGTTTTATTTCATAGAATAATTGTATCAATCATTTAAAAATAAATTTTTACTACGAAGACAAATAGAACGCGTCAATTTGTGTATTATTTGACCGCGAATTTGTAATAGACTAAAACAAAATGGTCGCTTTCTGTATTTAACAATTTTATTATAAACAGAACATCTGAAATACAGTAGATAAATTTATAAGGCTGTGGCTATTCTGACCAGGGTCCCAATAAAATCCGATTGTTATTCGGACCCGTGGCAAATATGCACTAAGCTTGACTATATTTAAACTTTATTAGACGGAACCCGAGTTAAAAATAATAATACAGAGTCCGCTTAGTGGAACCCTAGACACTGAGTAACGATTAAATCATACAATTCAAACAATTATAAAAAAAACAATAATAAAGTTTATGTATAGCTAAGCTAAGTGCATATTTGCCACGGGTCCGAATAACAATCAGACTTTATTGGGACGGGGTCCGAATAAAAATCGGAGTTTATTGTTACCCGGGTCCAGGCCCGTAGCCAGAGGGGCTAGGGGGGCTGTGCCCCCCTCCCGTTCACGACCTGAGCTCCCCCCCGTGCATGATTTGAGCTTTTTGACAAAATTTTAATAATAACGGCTATATAACATCAATCATTTTGTTCAATTTTGTTTTAGGGGCCCGGACTGAGCTGGCCAATCAACTTTTTAAAATATTAATATCAGCACGGGGGCCCGTGTCACCCCAGCCCAGGGACCCGAAATTTCTGTCGGTGGGCCTGTTCGCAACCTTGTAATAGTTTTATATATTGATATCTTCTGAGGACAACTAGCAACTTAAATAAGTTAATAAAATAATATTGACTTCTGACTTCACTTTTATACATATGTATAATAAAATAATAAAGTACAAACTCCGTGATTTCTGAGTGATGTTATTTAATTTGCAAATTTACTTTTTATTTTAAATTGAATAATTGCGACTGGTCAATTTGTTGTTGATAGATCTGTTCTTTGTTTTCAATATTTTATAAGAAATATCACACAAATAGCTAAGCTATATTCGTGCATCTTTGTCGTTCTTCCCGGGTTGTGCCACGTTTAACCAACAGTATAATAATATAAATCAGGTATCTATTATGTAACAATTGTGTAGCAGAACAAATGGTCAATATATTTATAACAGGAATCTGAAATAGCTCAGCATCAATAGATTTTTATCATTAAAACTCTTTACTATTTAAATTATTTAAAAAACTGCACCATGCCATGCATTACTGAAACCTAGTTAAAGTTATATATTTCTAATTTATAGCTAAACAATCGGTACTAAAATGCACCATTCGAGATATGGAACTGGGGATTTTTTCTTGGGAGGGGACTCACTGAGGTCCCCTCCCCAAACCCCTCCTCTCCGTTCGGAAGCTTTCGGCGCTTGGCACCTCCATCTTCGCCCCCCGAACA
This sequence comes from Bulinus truncatus, assembly GCA_021962125.1. Lineage (NCBI taxonomy): Eukaryota > Metazoa > Mollusca > Gastropoda > Planorbidae > Bulinus > Bulinus truncatus. The sequence continues at coordinate 3,359,532 of JAGDYQ010000041.1, forward strand.
TTTCTTCTACCTCTCTACCAGGGGTGGAAGTAGGGGTAGGGGCCGGGGGTCCCTTTCCCCCCCCCCGGTTATTGCAAGTTTAGGTAATACATCATTAAATTATCGAAATATGTTTTGTTCAAAGACCAATTTTCAAAAGTTTTCTAGATCCGCGCCTGTGCCCCAGGATCAGTTCTTCGGCGCACCCCCCCCGCCGAAAAAATTTCTTCGCCCCTTCCCCGAAAATTTCTTCGCCCCCCCCAAAATGCAATAATCCTGGCTACGGGCCTGTCCGGGTCCGAATAGTCACTTCGAATGTATAAATAACAAATATAAATACTGAAGTCTTTAAAATATTTTAAATAATGTATCAATTTACTATTGGCTAATTTGATTATTGAAATAAATTTTTAGTACTTATGAAAATGGCGACTAGTGAAACCTCGATCGAAAATAATATGTTTCTGGATGCACTGAAATGGTTTGTTTTTAGTTATATCGACAATGCGTATATTTTTCAAGTTCCTGACCATGGGGGTGAACGCGGCAAAATTCGCATAACTTTTTATCAGCGGCATGTTAGCGTGGAGAAATTACAACAATTTTTGTCTCGTGTGATACTATCTTAATAGGGAGCCGGAGCCGGAGCCGTCCAATTTTTGGGAGCCGGAGCCGGAGCCGAAAAAAATAAGGCGGCTCCGCAAGCCTGCTATTTATAAACATTTGAAGATGAAGGATAAAAATACAGACGTCGTTCTAGAGTCCTCCTCCGAGTTACTTTGTGAAGCGTCCGAAGTCGAAGACAATGAGCAAGAACATATAGCTATAGCATATCATGACGTATTGAAAAAGATAGCATTGCAGACAAAACAGAAGAAACAACATCGGAAAAACTAAAAGATCAAAGTCAAACTGAAATAGACGTAAAAAAAAGTATCCAAAAAATAATGGTCTCAGAGCTTGAGATGACAAATCCAGACAACGCAGTCGACTGGATTGACATTAGTTGTTGGCCGTCATCTCTCAACAATCAGCAGCGTGTTTTTGTTGTTAAGCGGGGTCCAATACGTATTGAAAATTTTAATTTTCCAGAAACAGGTGGGAGACGATTTTTAACAGCAATTTTTAACAGCATACTACAAAAGGAAACTCTGCAATCAGGAACCACTTGACAGACGTTTGCTAGTTTACTCGTCAAGCAGGACCGGGTGTACTGTTTTTGTTGTAAACTTTTTTCTAACGCTTCTAACTCATTTTCCTCTGACGGTTATAACTGGAAACATTTTCTTGCAGTTGTCAGCCTTCATGAAACATCATGTAACCACATCACTGCGCAGATAAACTGGATCGAAATGGAGAATAGATTGAATTTAAATATAACGATTGATAAAGAAACTATTAGATTAATGAATGCAGAAAAAATGCATTGGCATGGTGTACTTGAAAGGCTGTTAGCTATTATCCAATATTTGGCTAAAAATAATCTTGCATTTCGAGGAACAAATGAAAATTTGAATTGTGCTAACAATGGAATTTTTTTTGGGATTGGTAGAGCTGTTAGCTAAATTTGATCCCGTTTTGCAAGAACATCTTCGCAGAATAAACAATAATGAAATTCATGATCACTATTTAGGTAAAACCATGCAAAATGAATTTCTGAATTTGATCAGCCAGAGAATTTTAAAGAAAATTGTAGCCAGCATTATTGAATCAAAGTATTATTCTGTCATGTTAGATTGTACTCCGGATATTAGCCACCAAGAGCAAATGACAATCATTCGGTATGTTGAAATAACCGAACAAACTATGAATATTGTGGAGCGATTTGTAGGTTTTATACCAACCGAAAATAGCACTGGAATCGTACTTGTTAATTCATTTTTACAGAAACTTGATGAACTGGGTTTGTCAATCGCAAACTGTCATGGCCAAGGATACGATAATGGCGCAAACATGCGGGGTTGTAATAAAGGAGTTCAATCCAGAATTTTGCAAATAAACAAACGAGCATTTGTTTGTGCCATGCGGTTGTCACAGTTTGAGCTTGCTTCTTGTAGATATGGCTCAATCCTCTGTAGTTGCTTAATCTTTTTTTGATATTGTTCAGCAAATTTATGTTTTATTTTCTGCATCAGTTCAAAGATGGCAAATCCTAAAAAAACGTGAAAAATCTTACAGTGAAACCATTGTCCGACACTAGATGAGAGTGTAAAGTGAGCAGTGTAAAAGCCATTCGCTATCAAATTGGTGATATATACGACGCATTGTTTGAGGTCTCAGAAACAGCTAATGATCCAAAATGCAGAACAGAAGCTAATTCTCTAGCAAAAGAATTAAAAAACTTCACTTTCCTTGTAACATTGTCAGTTTGGTATGAATTGCTAAAGAAAATAAATTTGCTAACTAAGACGATGCAGCATGATAACATAGAATTGGATCTAAATTTGGAGCTACTACAAAAGCTGCGTGAGTTTCTTATTTCGTTCAAAGAAAATGGCTTCCAGGCATCGGAAATTGCAGCAAAGTCATTAGCAGAAGAGCTGGAAATAAGTGATGACGAAATGGGTTTTCCAGAAATTGTTACTTCTTTGAGATGAAAAAGAGTTAAAAACAGTTTTTATATGAATCTGCTGAAGATGAATCAGTGCAAGATCCCAGAGAAAACTATCGGATAGGTTTCTTCAACATGTTGAATGATCAAGCTATAATGTCTTTTAATGAACGATTTGAACATTTAACCCAATTTAATAATAATTTTGGATTCCTCATTAAAATTTCAGACTTGAAAAATCGTGACGACGCAATGCTAAAAAAACAATTCAAAAACTTATATGAAGTATTCTCTGATGTTAGCAATTCTGCCTCTGCATATTTACCAATCACGGAAATCGATAGTGACATCGAGGAACTCAATTTATTGACTGAACTAAAAAACTTTAAGTTTTGCCATACCTGAAGGTACATCTCCACTTGACGTGTTAAAGTATATTAATGCACACCGATTAAATGAGGTCTTTCCAAATGTTACAAATGCTTTGCGCATTTTGTTAACAATACCTGTTACTGTTGCATCAGCAGAACGCAGTTTTTCAAAATTAAAGTTAATCAAAACTTATTTGCACTCCACAATGACGCAAGATAGGCTGGTAGACCTTGCCCTGATTTCCATTGAGAATGATATAGCATCATCGTTGGATTATCCAAGTTTAATTGACAAATTTTCAAGCATAAAGTGCAGAAAAATTGTCCTGTAAATAAGCCTAACTATTAAATTTCATAATTCTGAACACAATATTCTTTCGTCTATTAATTAATTATTATTAATAAAAAAAATCGTTTACTAGTGTCACTATCTAGTCCAACTTTGCTGTTCATGATTACTATATAAAATTAATATGTAGAGGGGCCGCCATTTTTACTTTTGCCTAGGGCCGCCAAATATCTAAGGCCGGCTCTGCTTACATTAGTAATCTTTTGTATTTCTACCAAGGCTAATTAGTATGATTAGAGACTAGTAACAATTCATACTTACCAAGTCCAAAAGATATCCCTTTATTTTATTAAAGGAAATGCATTACAGAACGTGGTTTCTGATAATGCAAACTGTTTCTTTTCTGAATGTTTCATCGTTGCAGTTTTTTTTTTCAACCATCAATATGCAGCATCCACGTGTGACCAGCAGCAGTGTGTTTCAATAACAGGTTACATTTTCATTTACTAACGGTAGTGACGGGTGTGTAAGTCAGTGCTGCCAGATGTTTTAAACTAGAACAAGCTCGGAATATTTTGACTTAGTACCACATATTAATAAATGCCGCCTCAAGCAAGTCTTCATTTTTAATTCATAATTTTTTTTTACTGACGCACCTCACTTAATATAATGGTCTGCAGTAATGAAGCTTGGGAATTTAGTGGTTAGCGAAAACAAAAAGGTAGCTGACCGCTGATCCAGACCTAAGTAAAACAAATTAAAAGCAGCCAAATTCGCACCACCAACAGTTGTCTTAGATACTGGCTTGATACGCCAATTTGGCAATGCATATTAGGCCAAAAAAAAAGCTCGATCTATTGGAGATTGTGAGAAAAAAAATTCGCAAAAATGTAATACATTCATAGTTTAATAAAATAACGAAAATAACCATAGGACCTATATAAATTGGGGAACGGTTGGACGAGTGGTGTCGACTGTCGACCTGAGAGTCCTGGGTTCGATCCTCAGTGAGAATTTTTTTTTCCAGGTGACATGTGTTTCAAAGTCGTCCCACAAGTCCACCCAGCTTTAAATGGGTACCTGACTTAAGTTGGGGGAAGTAAAAGCGGCTGGACGTTGTGCTAACCACATAATCCCTTTATATGCCGCGGTTATAAAAACAGATGAATTCTACACTTATCTGCCCCGATGGCCCGTTAGGGCTAAGTGAACTTTACTTTTTTTTTTTACTATATAAATTGGACATTAGATATTTTTTTTTTTTTTGAGGAAGAATAGTTTTACTTTAATTAAGGATGTATAAGAAAATATGCTTTTTTATCTTGGCGTTTATGATGTCCAGTCAAATTTTCGGCATATTAATATTTAACTTAATAATAACACAACCCAAATACATATAACATGGTTTCTTTGTCAGCTCTCTCTCTCTCTCTCTCTCTCTCTCTCTCTCTCTCTCTCTCTCTCTCTCTCTCTCTCTCTCTCTCTCTCTGTCAAACTGTCAAACTGTATTTTTTCAATATGTGAGCCCCCCCCCCCCCAGCACTTTTTGCTGGTTGCGCCACTGCGTGTGTCTGTCTGTCAGCCATCTCTCTTGTGTGCATTTGTGAATGTTTGTGTGGCTGGGTTCGTCCTCAAATCTTGTAAATGAATTTAAGACCTTTTCCAATCTAGTGATAAGGTTAAAAATTGGAACACTTGTAGATTCTACAATACAATAAACAATAGTAATAATTTATTGTCCATGAATAAAATATTTTAGAATTTGGAAGCTTTTTAGTAATGTTTATATAAAAAAAACACGCCTTGAGATCTCAAGAGTATCAAAATAAATATGATGCATATCACTGGTTCAGAAATTGTAAAGCTTTTTAGTCTTATATTTATATACACCTGCCAAAAAATATTTAAATTATATTAATGTGCTCAAGAACAATGGAAAGTTTAATTACTTCCAAAATTAAAAGTTAACAATAAAAATTAAAAATAATAAGCTTTCATAAAAAAGTGCACTAAAACCAGCTAAGTATGTCTTTACGTTAGTTTCATATGGGTTGTTCGAAGCCCCGTGGCGTGAAAATTCTACAGCAGGGGCCAGGCATTCTACAGAAGGGGCCAGGCCAATAGCAGGGGGGGGGGCAGGAAATAAATGTTACTAAGTAGAATAAACAAGTAGAGGGGGCCAGACAAAACGCAGGCGGGCCCTGGCTCCCACCCCCCCCCCCCGGCACGCTACGGGCCTGGTTGTTCTTATTTTAAGCCATCTGAATTATCACACCCAAAATTTGTCGAACCCACCGGCAGCACGATAAAGTGCCTCCCACCCCACTGATTTGTATTCTATTTAGATATCTCCAAAAACATCTGGTTCAGCCTCGCTCCCTTCCATTTTCTCAACTCAGATTTAAAAAAAAAAATAATAGTCGACTGAACGAGGGTCGTTCATATGGATGTGCGAGCTAGACATGTGCCCCCCCCCCGCTCACCCCCGCCCTCCCCAACTTTTAACGTCCCACACCCGTTTATTTTTTATTTGCATACCTATTAAATATGATGCTTAGAAAGTTCTGATGGTTGTTTCTGTCTCTGACTAGGCATCCTAATTACATAAGATTAAGTCTGGACTGAGTACCCCCCCCCCCCCAATTCAAGTGTGATACGGGAGTCTCTTGGCACAAGTGTATTCATTAAAAGTACTTAGAACAATATCACATATTATTTACTCTGAATTAAAATTAACACAAAGCGTTCAATGATGCATTTATATATCAAAAAAGATCTGTTATTGACATGCCGAATGGTAGAATACATAGACAGATATTTGTATTTTAAAAATTTTAACCCATCCCCTACTCATCTTTTTTTCTCTAGTTTATTTTGTTTTTCAGAACGCATATTAGGCTTTTAAAAAATCTCTTTGAATCGTCATGGAACTAAATTTTGTGGGAAACTTCATAATCTCCAACATGTTTGAAAACAAAATGTAGGTCAATGACCCAATTTTGTACAGCACATGAACACAATGTGCCATCTATGAGGTAAGGGCGTGTTTAATCGTACCGCCTTATCTAGAGCACAATTCAGCCTACACTACACACGCGATGAATACGTTTAGACAATTTTATTCTTGGAGTACTAATTAACAACTTTGTGTATTTTTAAAAAATAAAATCTAGCTTGTGAGATGTATAACATTTGTTATAACAATATGTGATGGATTAAAATCTAATTCGACACCGGAAAATCTCTTCGTAAGTAAACGTGTGTCTCATGTAATGTCTGTTCTTCAATTCTAATCTAGTAGGCCTACTGCATTTTTATATAACACTTGTCTTATAAATATTGTAATTTTTTAAATAATGTTATACCAATATTGTTAATAATAAGAAAAGATTCAGTTAAAATAAATATCGTCACAGACAGTTGTAAACAAGATTATAGATATCTACCGGAAAAAGGGGGGGGGCATTTAGTGTGTCTAATCCAGGGGGTGAGAGGACTGATGTTAATAACAGAGAGGAGCAGGGCCGGATTAACAGCCTGTCGGGCTGGATCTGATTCGCGGGTCCTAGTTTGCCCATGTCTGTCAAACATGAGATGCAGATCGGTTACCCCCTTTGGTCTTTACCCTACAGAGACAGTGGGGGTGAGGGACCCCTTCCCCCAACCGTCTTTTTGTAGAATATTATTGGAAAGTGACGGGGCCCAAATGTCTCATGAGTCCAAACTTCTTGTAGCGGCCCTGCGAGATTGCTGGTAGGCTATATCGAGTATACGTCTTCCAGGAGATTAGAACCTCTATGAGATTAGAACCTCCATGAGATTAGAATCACTCTGAGATTAGAGCTCAAGCCATTTGTCACTTTATGTCAAGTCAACAGAAAGCCTAGTAATAAAATGGATTTAAATTGCATATAAAAAAAAAACTATTCTGTAATTTACTTTTATGTTAATATATCCTTTCATCTCCCAAACTCCCAACACTCTTTCTAATCACACACACAGTGGCGCAACAAGGCTAAGCCCCGGGCCCCCAAATCCCTAGATTAGTAACCGTGGCACCGAAAGCGGTTTTTATCCCCCCCCCCCAATCAAATGAAGAACAACGCTGATTGTAGGTTCTGGTATATTCCCCCCCCCCTTTCCTTTGCAATATACGAAATTTAAAAAATATACTTATTTCGTTTTCGTACGAATGCTTGTAATGTAAGTAAGTTGTATCTCATGATGTTTAATACAAGTGATTCCCCCCCCCCACCCCTGAAAGTTTGGTCTAGTTGTGCCACTGCACACACACAAACACACACACACACACATATATATGGTTGGTGTCACCCGGTGCGGAAAATTCAGGGTGTCGACCCCCCCCCTTCACAGATTTCCACCATGAATAATGGCACAAATTTCGAATTTTCCTACACCAGACATTAGAGAATTAACTTTAAAATTCTTCAACGTTAAAAAAATGATAGTATTACTAACTGTTTCTTTCAAAAAGATGTATATTACTTCTCATTAAATAGAGTTTAATATTTCATATAACCACGTGACTACATGCGTCCCTTTTTATAACGTTAAGAAAAAAAAACAACTGTAGAATGATCTGAGCAGCTTTGAATTGTATTTATTTACCTAAGCTCCTCGTGGCACCCTGCGATACTGCTCTGCTTAGTGGCACCCTGCGCTACTGCTCTATACGGTGACACAATGTGCTAGTGTTCTATATGGTGACACCATGTGCTGCTACCCATGTTTTTAACAATGATTGGTTACAAAACAGACTATAAGTTGTTTTTTTTCTGATATGAAATGTAGAAACTGTTCATTTTGGTGTCACCCCTAAAATGGTGTCACCCGGTGCGGCCCGCAACCCTTTAGTAACGCCACTGTGCCGTACTCAGTTTGCCATATTAACAATGTAAGCACACATTTGACTGCATTAAAAATAAGTATATATTCTTAATCTGCGATTGGCATTTGTTTTTGATTTGTTTTTTCTATTGGCTTTTATCTTGATTGACTCGCTTTAACACCAATCGTCACCACTAGGTAAACATGTATTACGGTGCTTTTTTTTTTTATTTAAGTTGTTCTGTGTGACTTGGTGTATCACAGCCAATCAGTTCACAATAATGTTTACACACACACAACTCAAAAGGCCAACCTAAATTTTTTTAAAGATAGCTTGACGTCATTTTGTAAACAGTGTGCACAGTATCCAGTGATACTACGGGATCAGACATAGAATTCACTGGGCGTGTGTCCTTAGACCAACCCCACTCCCCATCGCAACTCCACACAACTCACAGTTGTGTAGTATTTGTGGGTTACGCTAGCGTGACAGCGAAACCTCATATATATATATATATATATATATATATATATATATATATATATATATATATGTATATATATATATATATATATATATATATATATATATATATATATGGTCCAAACAGTAGGTGAAAGAATAATTTTTTTTTTCGAAATTCCTTAACAACAAAACAAACGAATGATCAGTACCCTTATACCTACTAAGTCGAAGATTTGCTCTAAATTTAATGCATTAGTAAAGAAATATGTTATGGACATTAAGATAATTAACACACCAGATTAACACGCTCATCAAACACGTAAAAGTTCTCTACACTCGGCTCATCCTTGCTGAAGTTCATCTGTTTTCAGCAGCTATGACCTACTTTCTGTGTGAGCATCGGGTCCTAACTTTACTCGCCGTCTTACACAGTTTTTTAGGCAATTTTCTTCAGTTTCGCAATAACATCTTGCAACGTTTCTTTAATTTCGTCAGTTCTCCTTTTGCTTTGGCCTTTCTGCTCTTCTATTGTTCAATGGAGTCCATTTCAGCATTTGTCTAGCCCAAATGTCAGCTGGTTTTCTGGAAGTGAGCCTACCTCAGATCCGTAGCCAGCTTTAATGGTGCCTTGTGCGAGTTATATTTATTTTTTGTCACCCTACCTCAGATCTGAAAAGTTCAACAGGTGCAAAAAAAGAAAAAAATAATTTCGGCGCCCCTCTATCTTCCGCGCCCTGTAATTTCTTAATAATAACTACCCTCCCTACATTACTGCCATAGTCATCGCCATTATCTTGTTTAGCTTTAGTGCAGTCCCGTAGCGTGCGAAGGGCCAGGGGGGCGCCCCCCTGCATTTTGTCTGGTCCCCTCTGCTTGTTTGCTTTACTTAATAACATTTATTTCCTGCACCCTACTATTGGTTTGGCCCCTGCTGTAGAATGCCTGGCCCCTGCTGTAGAATTTTCAGACTACGGGGCTGCCACAGTGGCCAATTGTTTCGTTATCGCCCACAAGACGATGTTAGGAAACTTTTTAGACGCTGCACTTTAATTGACCTATATTATGGTTAGTTTTAATGTTAATTTTAAAAATCTCGCGACCATTCAGTTTTTTTTATTGAAGCGGTTTTTAAATTAAATAATTAAATAATTGCATTAAGTAACTAATAATTTAAAACATTTATTATTTCAAAGTTATGAAGTTTAGTTCTTTGGAGTAAAATTTTGTTTCGGTTAAACCAGTGGTCGGCAAAGTGCGGCCCCGGATCCGCGTGTGGCTCTTTGGCTCCTTAAATGCGGCTCTGGCATTTAGTATTATTTAGTGTACTACTTATTTAGTGTAATAAAATTTAGTGTAATAAAAGTTTACTAAACAAGCACAGTTGGCTCCCAATTTTTTTTAAAATTGTTGTCATGTTCATATTTGGCTCTTTGGCTGATAAGTTTGCCGACCACTGGGTTAAACGATAATTTATGCATTCAGATAAGCTAGCTATCTCTGATATGACTAGAGTGTAGTGTCAGAGTAGCAATTTCAAAACATGTCTAATAAAATGAATTAGCTACACTTTCACTACTAGGCTAAATAGTAATTGATATTCAAATACATGCACGTCAGAAATCAGAAAATTGAGAAAAAAAATTAACCAACCTTAAACATGTTAACTCAAAACAAAAAGAATGATATCAATGAGATAAGTTTATGGGCAAAGGATTTCAGATTATTATAGAGAAAATTTAGTATCGCATTTGGGAATAGGATACGCCGCGATTAATTCTTCTTTGTTCATAGAACTTTTATCACAATGATTAATATTTCAACAGGTTTGTAGACACCTGATTCACGCTCGTTTGTTCAGTATTTTGTTTAGGTTTTATTGAAATGTTCAGCCCTATTTTTTAAAGCTCTGCCAAGATCCTTTTACTGGAATGAATCCATTATTAATGCAAGTGGTATATTAAATTCACCCGTCATACTCTAGTATCTCATTTATATTTGATACGTCCTTACGTTGTGCTAACCACACAATCCCTTGATATTCCGGGCAGCCCGGAAGCGTGAAAATTCTACAGGAGGGGCCAGGCATTCTACAGCAGGGGCCATACAATAGCAGGGGGGGGGCAGATAATACATTTTACTAAGTAGAACAAATAAGCATGGGGTCAGACAAAACGCAGGGGTGGGTGGGGAGGGAACAGATTGCATTCTACACTAAGGTGAACTTTACGTAGGCCATTTAATGATTTTTAAGCTAATAGGTCCCTAGCGACTGCTCCTTTCTTGTGAGCAGGCCCGTTCGTATAAATAGGTATACTAAGTCTAGGTTTCCGTAGGGGCTTGTATTATGCACTTATCAATTATATAGTAATAGTTAAATTTTCATGTTCTGTTTTTTTAGTTTTTAGTAACATTTTTTTTTGGAATAATCAAAAGAATCTAATTAGTTCTAAAAGACACTCAGTGGGCCTACATTGCTTTTAACCAGGCCCGTAACAAGGAAGAGTAATCTGAACATTTTTAGGGGGCATCGGCTCAAATTCAGTTAAATGAGTGGTCAAGGGGCCCTAGCTGTTAAAGATTTTCAAGGATCCAAGCAGAGGTGTACCTAGAGTGGGGGGAGAGGTCCAAATTCAACCCCCCCCCAGCTTGAGGGGGACCCCCAATTTTTTATCTGCATTAAATATTAAGTACATTATCTCATGTCATGGTGTCTAATGTCAAGATGCAGGGGTCTCCAAAGAGGCTAAGCCCCGGGCCCCCCAAATCCCTAGATTAGTAACCGTGGCACCGAAAGCGGTTTTTATTCCCTCCCTCCCCCCCCAATCAAATGAAGAACAACGCTGATTGTAGGTTCTGGTATATTCCCCCCCCCCCAATCAAATGAAGAACAACGCTGATTGTAGGTTCTGGTATATTCCCCCCCCCCAATCAAATGAAGAACAACGCTGATTGTAGGTTCTGGTATATTCCCCCCCCCCCAATCAAATGAAGAACAACGCTGATTGTAGGTTCTGGTATATTCCCCCCCCCCCAATCAAATGAAGAACAACGCTGATTGTAGGTTCTGGTATATTCCCCCCCCCCAATCAAATGAAGAACAACGCTGATTGTAGGTTCTGGTATATTCCCCCCCCCCCAATCAAATGAAGAACAACGCTGATTGTAGGTTCTGGTATATTCCCCCCCCCCCTTTCCTTTGCAATATACGACTGACTAACCTTTAATCAAATATCCGATCCTATGTCAAATCATTTCCTGCATCAAATGATGAGAATATTTGTATTGCAAAACCGGTTACAGTTAATGATCTACTAATGATATACTTAGCTACTTCTTTTTTTTTCCATAAATTCTGTTGGTTATAAGCTATGAGGGGCGAAATTAGAATTTAGGTACAATTTGGTTATCAGCATATGTTAGCTTTCTATGTTTAAGTCATACATGTATGACACTGTTACATTAAATCCTTCTGTGTATTGAAAGTAAAATGGACAAGTGTTTTTTTTTTAAATCTTAATTTTAAAGAAAATATTAATTTCCAAACTGGCGAAGTCATTTTCTTGAAGATCATGAAAAGCGCTTGTGTGTTTTGGGCAGTGGTGGCCAACCTTTTATCACCCAAGCTGGACTCGGCTTGTCCATGAAACCATGACCGCCTCAGTATTTGTAACAAGTCCCTGTAAGCAGTGGGTTACAGCCCATGTAGCTCGAAAGGGGGAGGGGGGGGGAAACCACGAGGTATCTCCGTTTAATTAATTATCATGTAATTTAAAAACAAAATAGTTAATTTATTTATTTAGTTTTTCATAGGGGTAGCACACTCCTTTGTTGCACCCTGGGCCCATACTTTCTCTTAGCTGTAGCCTGTAAGGCTGGTATATTTCTCTCTGGATCCTATAAACTTTTCATGTGTGATTTTTGTGTGTGTTTAAAGCCCTTCTTTCATCCCTCCATAGCCAGGTGTGCTTTAAATAGAATTAATTCCGTTTTCATGTATTTGAGGGCCCTAGGCAAAGTTACATCAGGGTGGCCCTAGGAAAATTCGCTGTCATGTTTACCACTCGCTAATCTTGTGCTCTTAATAACATTTGTCACCAGTCGACAATCTTCAGCTCAAAGAAAGTCCCAAACAAAGCCCCCCTCCCCCCAGCAGTGGGGGGCGGGTGGGGGGGGGAGTCTTAGACAGCCGCCTATGCATTGCATAAGTAGACATTTGTAGGTAACTGGACTCTGTCGGGATTTAGCCTGTAATCATTAGCATTGCGGATTATGGTCGTAAATCAACGCGTCGCACAGTTTCAGTGCGCTTTGTCCTTAGCCATTTTTTAATTGCATAAAACACCGGCATATTAATACAAAAGTTTAGGCACTCAATTTCTCTCATTTATTGCATGTGCCACAGGTTGGCCAACAAGGCTCTATAGGGTGAGTGTTTCTTGCAAGTTGCACAATTGAACAAACACCCCAAGGACTTGCTCAGATTGTGATGTCATGCCTATAATTAATTCGATGGCCGTATTATATTGTTTGATAACGTCCTAAAATTTCTTTCTCAAATCAGGCAATGTACCCAATCGCCGACTTAATAAATCATGAAACCTAGACAAGTGTGCAATTCTGTGTTTTTCAGTTTTGAAGTAGCAGTAAGCATTTGAGCCGTAAATATCGAAGTATAACAATAAATGCCAGTTTTTAATATCTTTATATAGAATATAGAGGCTCTATCAATACAACTCCATATTCGTGCATTCTATTATGCAAGTGCATCATCTTTATATAGTTATATGTATCAAGCGTCTGTTTGTTAAACCAATTTTATTAACTGCCGTTTTCATTTACTTTTAATGTGAGGGTTCAAATAAAGCAACAGCTATATTTGATATACATTATCTACGTTTATTTTGAGAATTTTGCATGCATGATTTTGTGTTAATTTTATGCTGGCACACAACATGAAATAAATATCTAACAGCTGTAGCTTTACTACTCGTGACCTCTCTCCTCTCAATCTGAAAATCTTCGAACTCCTACTGACTCGTCCACTCTCTACAGCTGTCTCTCAGGTGAGTGCGGAGTTCGGACATCAAAGCCTTGCTCAGATGTTTTCCTTTCATCTAAGTAGGGCTTTTATTGTCGGTCGTTGGCCGAAGCGGAGGAGTCGCACCTTCGTCCAGCTTACTGACCACGTGGTCACTTGACCTTGGGCTAAAACCTTTAATTTTGTTTTTTACTTTGTAAAATAAGCTGCCTGTTGCTGTAAAGCTATCAAGGGATTAACT
>JAGDYQ010000041.1:3373814-3416847 GCA_021962125.1 Bulinus truncatus
TTTTAATATACCATGGTAAATAGTATAAATAGCTTTACGCTGTGTAAAATGTATTTAAAAAATACACTTCTAACGTCAGAAGACGTTTTCCATTTTTCAAAAATCACCAATCGAAGCTGATTTACATTAGCTGTTAGGAAAAAAAAATAAATTACGTTCTTTAAAAAGGTTATTCAAATCGAGATTAAAAGCACACAACCTCTATAATACTATTATCATTGTATTGTTCTATGGCCATAAATGTTGTTCTAGTTGGCGTCACGTCTAACTTTTAGCCCGACATGTTCAGAGCATTTGGTACTATGGCACCTCTTTATGGTTGTTCACACCTGGTCGTTATTATATAAACGGCCAGGTGTGAATGTCGGCCAGTGGCGGATAACTTGATCTGTTCTTGTCATTTTATAGTGCGGTGCTGAAAGAAAATTAAGTACGCTTGTCAACTATCCGGTTTGTGATTACTCGCCTTCACATTAGTCCGCTCCAGTTCACTATTGGTGGATGTATACAACAAGACATCCGGTTTGACTCTTCCTATCAGTTTATATCACTGTGATGAAATACAGTAGATCACCGACTCTCTCTGGTCTGTGAGTGTGTGTTAGATCACACGAAGTGTCCGTCCTAGTGTTTATATATCTTATAATATAATAATAGCGGTCTCAAGTCTGCGTTATATCGAAAGAAAAGAATTAAGAATTCAAAATGGCGTCTTGTGGGAGTCTCGATTCGATAAATGTTTTTGTTTTGTCTTTAAATCAACAGTTTTGAAGTTTCTGCGGTTTTCAAAAATGAAACCAAAAGGCCAAAATGGGAAATGATTCCAATTAAATATGTGTTTATTTATTTATTTATTTATTTTTTTGTATTTCTACAACATATTGCATCTTTAAATTGTAATAGAATCATGAAAAAATCGGTTCTGTTTGAAACCAAAGATAACCTAGCCTACTGATCAAACTTAAGGGGATATAACTCTATGCAAAGGTTTTGCAGGATACAGCTAGTATATATATGACGAATGAAATAGCCGTAATAATCAAGGAAAGGGGGGGGGGGGTTAACTCTGGCTTTTGTAGTATCCGGATATTTGAGCGTCTTCCCTATTTGAAACCACTTTGGTCCTACATTATATATATTGTTAACTATCAATGTAGTGATCGCTATTTGGTTCAGGCCTGTTTCATGGCAGCAACAACAACAACAGCAGCTAACACTCTGAGGGTTTGGAAAGTTTTGAGGGTGGACACACTGGCCACCGTGGGCTACTAGAAAATTGTTTCAAGTCGAGAATTGATGAAGTTTTATCTGTCAGGGGCTGATTGGTGGGGGGGGGGGGGACTCTAGATTGATTGATGGCCGTGCTGTGAACAGGGGGGGGGGGGGGGGATTATTCTGCCAAGTGTTTTTTTTTCTCCCCGCGGATGCTGTTTTCCCCCCCTCTCCCTTTGTATCATAAGTGATGTACATCAAAAGACTGACCACCGTCCAGGTTATCCTGTTTGACCAATCTGTAAGTAATGTTAACTGGGTAACAGAATCAACAAACGTTGATGGATTAACGTTTAGAATATTTGGTTGTAGAATGGAGACCATTGCTTTTTTGTTTTTGTTATCATTTCCTTTTTATTCCCTCTATGAGAGATGCTGTTTTTGGTTGACTTAATTCTTCTTGTCAACACATACACCAGTCCACACAAAAAAGGCCGTATTGTGTTTTTATTGATGTATTGTGTGAGTATTGATGTATTGTGTGAGTATTGACGTATTGTGTGAGTATTGATGTATTGTGTGAGTATTGACGTATTGTGTGAGTATTAATGTATTGTGTTTGTATTAACGTATTGTGCTTGTATTGATGTGTTGTGTTTGTATTGACGTATTGTGTGAGTATTGATGTGTTGTGTTTGTATTGATGTATTGTGCTTGTATTGACGTATTGTGTTTGTATTGACGTATTGTGTTTGTATTGACCTATTGTGTTTACATTGACGACTTAATTGCCCCAGCTAAAACCCAAGTTATTGTCTGTACCAGGGCCGGGTGACGCCCCCCCCCCCCCCCAATGTCCCCACCTATTTCAACATGGAAACATGCAAGTGGTTCAAGAAATTAAAACGACATCGTGCGGCTACAAGTATATGTAAACAACCGAACTCACCTCACATAACTCCATGGTCATACCGCCATGTTCCCTCTAAACTTTCTAACGACTGTGTACGATAGAAGATGTAGGTTGTGCACTTTAGGTAGGATTTAGGTGCGCAACTTATATAGACTTACTCCTCAAAGAAACATTTCTGCTCTCTGTTTTAATCTATCTGCGCTCGCTCGAAGGGTTGGGCGCGTGGGAACAGGCGCACTGACTAGACAACTGTTTTCGTGGTCTCTATTGAGGAATATCCTTTTTCTCTTTACATTTGTATGACACGTGTTCTATAACAACAACAAAAGTGTTCCCTATAACATGAGACATTGTTGTTTGGATCAAGTTGTCCTGTGCTGTCATTGTTGGACTGTATATACTTGGAGAGTCGCCCCTTTGTATCAGCTTGTTGGTTTCACTCAATTACCAGCGGATAGAAAAGTTGGTCAGTAATAAAACATTCCATCTGATAAGAATCACGCCCGTACACTCTATCCACGGTCCCTATTATCTAATAGTGGTCTTCCCGGACTTCCTATCTGTTACTCGGAGGAGAGTGTGGGATCTCCTCCATCACTCCAAGGTTCCTCCTGTCCAGCGGACGCACCCAGCCGTGTGAAATGTCCGGCGATTTGATCCGGTCCGCCAGAGAAAAATCTCGCTGACCCCTACGCGTAGCGATGATCAAATGTTACGACACCTCGGGCTTTTTTTTTTATTTAAAGACGGTCATGCCTTCCTGATCAAGGTGATAACCCGCACCCCCACACCCCACCGCCAACCACGATTACATTTCTTGGTGAGGAAGGTTACCGGCCCTTTGACCCATACAGTTGGAGTTATGTTCCCCCAGGGCCAATCAAAGATACAATGGGCGTGGCCATTGGTTGCGCACTGAGCAGCTTCATGATTGGAACTAGAGGGGTGAAATGTATGCGGCGACCCATAATTATTTGTGAAACCACGCTGGGCTTGAAATTTTCGTCTCTGTTTGGGGTCAAACGTTCTGACCTTTTATGTTGTTGTTTGGTTTGTTGTGTTGTATTTTTTTTTTAAAGCGTTTAAAAATAGAATGTGTTTTTTTTTCCGAACGGAATGAAACGTGCAATTAAAAGTTTAATATCTCACGAGCGACGGTTGGATTATGTCTGTGGGTCCTCTCTTGGTCTTGGATGTGTTTTAAGTCCATGTGTTTAGCCCAGGTCTGATGGGACAACAAACAGTCGGTTCTGTAAACTTGGTCACTTGGGACTCTGCCATCGTTGGATAGCATCGTATTTTTCAACTGTGTGATATTACCTACACATACATATGATGTCAGTGTAGTATTGTGTAATCTTGTTTATTTTGTGTGTGTGCACATTTCGAGATGTACCTGTGGCAGCTGCCCGGATAGTGTGTGTTTTGTATTTCTCCGTGAAGACTGACAACGTCAGTGACCAGTACATAGTGTGTTGTGAAGTGGGCGGTAGTAAAATGTGTAACGGCTCGAGTGCGATAGTAATTATTTGCACCTAGTTCTAAACGTGTACACAATATTAAACAAGTGACCAGTGTGAGTTGTTGAGACTTGGGACAGTTTTGATTACCTCGTGTTGTTGTTGTTTTCCTCCACATCAATGTTGTTGTTAATACATTCACACACACACACATTTTTATTTATTGAAGATTTTTTTTTAAACAGTATGTGTTTTTTTTCTTCAAAAGTTTGTAATTTTTTTTAAATGTTTTATTTGTAACCATACACATGTACCGTCCACTCTGTGTTTGGCTATACTTGTGTATTATCTAGTCTCAAAGTCAAAGTGTCTATTCTTACTCACAGTCTGAAGTTCTTAATGTTTGTTTAAAGGTTGTTGTGATATTACAAAGATCTGTACAAAAAATGTATCAGTGTACATAAGCTAATATTCTTAGAATCTTCTGATAATTTCTTTCTGGTGTTTTTTTTATAAATTTCTATAAAGATTAAAACTTGAGTTTTATTTCATCTGACTGGAAGGTCAATGTGATCTGCATATTGATCCGTTACATTTATCATCAGACGATCACTGCCTTTCATTTTTGTTTTATAAATACTTAATGGCACACGTTCGTGTGTGTGAGCTAATAGCACTACTTTCCTTCCATTCTTGTTAGTGTAACTTCTTAATGACACACGTTCGTGTGCGTGATCTCATAGCCGTACTTCCTTTAGATTCATGTTTGTGTATGTTATAAAGCCGAAACACGCTTTCTTCAGTTTGTTTCCACTGATTAGACACTTCACTTTGCCTGCTATGGCACTGTCTGTTGATCCGTTACATCAGGAAGTCGGCAAACTAAATCCATTCCACGGGTGTAACGAGCGCGTTGGTCAAACATTGGGACTAAATTGACCCCCCACTTAGTTGTGCCAACTCAGACAGGTGACAAATAAATGTGTCTTTCACTACTCTCTGTCGCCCAATGTGTACTCTGGCCACCGACATGATCACTAGTGAAACAAGTCTTTAAAAGGTTCACCTTAATTCACATACCTGTGGCTTGTATGTGTGGCTGGATCATTCAATTACTTGCACCCAGCACCTTGCACTCTCCATCTGGCATTGTTCAATCACTTTAGGTCTTTACGACACAGAACACAGCATACACGTATCTTGAATAGATACATTCAACTCGGTAGTACCATTTGATAGTCTTGTGTGTGTGTACATATTCATTAATTGGAACCATTAGAAACATTCCAAAGTTGTTGTTTTTTGTTTGTTTTACACTAAATTCAAATATTTCATGTCTTAATTCTTTTATTGTTTTATCCTCACCCACGAATTTGTTTCTCAGCACCAGTAATTGGTTTGAACGATACTTCAGCATTACAAACGACACTTCATTACAAACGATAATTCACCATTACAAACAATACTTCTTCATTACAAACGATGATTCACCATTACAAACGATACTTCTTCATTACAAACGATAATTCACCATTACAAGCGATACTTTCTTCATTACAAACGATACTTCAGCATTACCAACTCGCCTCTTTTCAAACATTTTCTTTCAAACTTTTCCTCCTGGCCATTGTTACAGCAACAAAACAAAACAAAAACACCTAGATTCTCTACGTTGATATTAGTTTTTCTTTCCATTGTCCAGCTGCATTGATTCTTAATGCCCTGCTAACTGGGGCGTTACTTGTTAGTTGAGATATAAAGTTGTAGCTCGGTCTGTACTTGACTAGTTTTACAACTTCCCCCCAAACGTTGTTTTATCTGATCCTAGTCCAGGAGTTTCTCGGTTGATGACGTCTTCCTCTTCATAGGATGTAAACATGAAGGAACCTGTTCACGGTCGGACTCCCCGCTGGACATCAGCTGTAAACTTTATGACGCGCTGTAGGATCTTATCTTCTTGTTTGTTAATATGGAGGAGATAACCCCATAGATGACCCGCGTGTGGAACAAATGGACCAGTGTTGTTGGCCTGCCGTGATGGTGTTGATGCGGCCACCTGCCAACTAGCCCGTGAAGAATGAACTGCTGCAGGCGGCGGTGCACGGCGGATGTGACCAGCACAACGGTGCACTGTGGCGCGGACCGGCAGGGCTGCCGCCCCTACCCCGTCGGACGTGACGTGGCCGTGAAAGTCCGGCCTTGTCTCAGGCCAGCTGTAGATGCCGGGCACGTATACCGCGACTGCGACTCTAAACAGTTTGGCGACTACCAGCTGTTTTACCTGTACCAGCTGCAGCTGCATCAGCGTTACACCGCACGCCACCACACGCCCCAGCAACGAACTCCGCAGCAGCTCAAACGCGAAGACGCCCGCCACTTTCAGCGGCACCCGCCGGCACAGCTTCACCACGAGGTACAGGAGGCTGTGCAGCTGCGGTACAGCGGTACGGTGATCTGCTGCGTGTCTCCCGCCAAGCACAAGACGAAAACAGACAGCGGGCCCCCTGCCAGTGATCCGGGCACCTGTGATGTGACACGGGTCACCGCCACTTCCTGTTCGGTCACCTTCACCAAGTTTGCTCGAGGTGTGAACACGTTTCTCTTGGCTTTCAAAATGTTGAATTTTATTGTCACAATCATTGTCATTTTATTCTTACAGAGGTTGTATATACCTTTACTTTACACAAATGAGCATGCACAGCCAATAAACATAAACAAAAAAATTAATGCAGCAGAAAGAAGTAAAAGATTTTTTTTTTAAATATTAATTTAAAAACATATTGCATTAATAGAATTGAAAACATGGCAAATTAGAACCCCCACACGCACACACATTTTTTCTGTATCATAAATAGATGCCGATCAAATATCTTGGTTTCATCAAACACATATCTATCATCAACAAACAATTACATGTCACAAGCTTAGGCCCATTAATTATCTTTGTGTCACCATCACATTTTGTTTGGACGCCAAATGTCTAATTATAATGTTATCATTTTATCCAACAGAAATTATACTCAAGCTGAAGGAAAGACTAAAGCACCAAAGAGCACTTGCATCCATATCATCCACAAATACCAGTAACGGTAATACATTTTAGATTTTTACACTTACTCCCCTTTGATAATCTCACGGAATTGTGTATTGATCTAATTGTCAAGGCATTAACACAAAAATTGAAATTACTTTTTTTCAGTTTAAAAAAAAAATATTTAGAACTTAAAGTACTACATTTTCAATGTTCATAATGTTCATTCTTACAATATTCCATCTCCTTTATTAACTCTCTTTTCTCCACAACGTGACTTTTGATTTTGTTTATCTTTTAATCTAAACACAAATTATATAAATTTTAGTCAGCGAAGTAATGATCGTCTTATTGTCATTTAGTTTTTTCTGGTTGTTATTAGTTTCATTTATTTCTCTCCAAGACACAAGTTTGGTCAACAGTTCAGACAGTTCTGCCCCACCCCCCGCCCTCCCACCCAGACACCCCCTCATCAACGACACAACGCCTAGAGTTCCGGCCTCTCGTAAAATAGCAGCTTCCCACCCATCCCCCAGTTACAGAGGTGAGTTGAAGTATGAATGTTGAACAAATGGTGAATTTACAGAGGTGAGTTGAAGTGTGAATGTAGAACAAATGGTGAATTTACAGAGGTGAGTTGAAGTGTGAATGTAGAACAAATGGTGAATTTACAGAGGTGAGTTGAAGTGTGAATGTAGAACAAATGGTGAATTTACAGAGGTGAGTTGAAGTGTGAATGTAGAACAAATGGTGAATTTACAGAGGTTAGTTGAAGTGTGAATGTTGAATAAATGGTGAATTGGATGTAAAATCAAATATATTTGAGCACTTTCTTAAAAGTTCTGCAGTAGTTCATTCAATTTTCTAAGTCACTATATCACTGGTCACCTGCCCTGAGGCTGGTTATGTCCTGAAGGAGGTTACAATGTACTCTGGACATTTGAGGAATTTAAAATGAATAAAAAGCTAATCATGTGTGTGTGCGGCTGAAGAGTGAAGTCGATAATGAACAGTAATGGCATGCTAAAGGGTACAGGGTTCAATCCCTAGTAAAGTCAAAAATATTCAGCCCCTGACCTGGAGAGGAGATGGGCACCGCCAAGTCTATGAGCCCCCAGAAAGGACGCTTAAAAGCACATCCGTTGATGTCTCAATTTGTCCCCCCCAACGACCATGTCGGTTAAGGGAATTTAAAAAAAAAAATCATTTGTCACAAATACAGTTTGCCTGATTTACTATTAATTGAGGCCCTTTTAGGTAAAAATGCTGCAACATATCTTTGGCTACTTAACACTACTGGCTGATAGGCATAAATAACAAGAAGGCTCTGGAGACATTTTAAGCTTTTTTTTTTTCCAGTACTTAAAAT
Source organism: Bulinus truncatus (assembly GCA_021962125.1). Classification (NCBI taxonomy): domain Eukaryota; kingdom Metazoa; phylum Mollusca; class Gastropoda; family Planorbidae; genus Bulinus; species Bulinus truncatus. Next base: position 3,381,800 of record JAGDYQ010000041.1, read on the forward strand.
TTTTTAATTTAGTGATTTTGATGGATAACATTTTATTTGTCAACAGAAATGTATTTATCGACTAGTTCCCTTTATGTGTTCAGATTATTTATCAATTAGTTCCCTTTATGTGTTCAGGTTATTTATCATTTAGTTCCCTTTATGTGTTCAGGTTATTTATCAACTAGTTCCCTTTATGTGTTCAGATTATTTATCAACTAGTTCCCTTTATGTGTTCAGGTTATTTATCAATTAGTTCCCTTTATGTGTTCAGGTTTCTCAGGCATCAGCTCCGATCAACAAACTCCCAGCTCCAAGTCCAACACAAAATGTACCGGGGTGAAGAAAAAACCACAGAATCTGAAGAAACCTGTTCTCCAGGCCAAGAAGCAAGATACAGAATGTAAGCATCTGGTAGTAATAGATTAAACATTATGACATTCATTACTGGACTTGAGTCTACAACGCACATCTCTTAATGCAGTAATGCATCTTTGCTTTTGGTTTGTTTACTTCCAGTGGCTAGTCATAATGTCAGAAATCCAGGGCAGACACCTGTAGAGAAACCAAAGAAGGTCAGCAGAGTTGTGGCACCATCGGACAAAAAATCTAAGCCCAGTAAAAGTTTGTATCACATCGGAGCAGCCTACCAGGCAGAACGGGGCATAGTCACAAAAACCACAGCCGGGGAAAAATGAAATTTTTAATTTGACACAATGCTCTATTTACCTTGTGTATTTTTTACTTTCTGAAATATCAGTTCATTTTGATTATTCTGAAAAGCTAAAAAGATGTTCCATTAATGTGTTGGGGGGGGGGGGAGGGACTGACTCAATTTTTCTCATTTTGTGACTACGCTTGTTCTTCCAGTAGACTCCTCATTTGTTTATCTCATATATCAGCCATGCTTACAACTGCTTCCATCCATGTCTGGTCTTTACCCATTCACACATTACTGACATGGTAGTTTTTTTTTTTCAACATCAGTGTAACATTTCCTCAGGTCATAACTCATAAACAGGGAGACAGCTGGGGCCCCCAGCTGATTAGCACCTTTCCCCCACAACAGTTAAGCTTTGTGGCAGCTAAATAATTATAAATTACTTAAGCAAAAGACACGGGGGACTCTTATTCAAGTGTTCCAGCTGCCCCCACCTTTACGACACCCCTGTCTAAGTTGTGTTCTTTTAAAACCAACCCCATACTTATGTGTTTTTTGGCAATCACATACATCACACCTCCATGTGACTACAGAGACTTTACGGGCAGTAGACCCTGTGGATCCCTTCCGCTTGCTCGGCTAAAAATAGTCTGGGGAATTCCAAAACTGGAAATCTAAACACAAGGATTTCTTATCATATCACGCGTAGCAGCCAGCTTCAGCAGGTTTTTTGAACTAATATTGTTATAAATAACAAGATAACTCTTAGATGTTTGTACTGAATGTTTGTATTGAATGTTTGTATTGAGTATGTACTTAAATTTCTTTTGTCAAACATTGATCTTTTTTTTTTTAAACTTTGTGTGAACTCCAGACATTATCACAACATCAACATGGAGAAATGCCCAAGAACTTTTGAAAGAGCTGGGGCTGACATCCAAAGGTAAAAGTAAACCCTCGACTGAACAGGTGGATGACCTCAATAAGACAGTGACACTGTCAGACCACGAGCGACAAAATCAGATGCCAGATGGTGCTGAAGCAGAAACTACCCACACAGCCGGATATCACAACGACGACATCACAGACACAAGGCATTTGTCTCAAGAAGCAAAAAGCGTGCTAAATGACATACAGTCAGGTTGGTACAAAATATGACTTTTATATTTTTTAAATAAATAACAATCTTTTTTATGTTCCACTGAACAGGATTTAGAACATCTAATTATTTTTAACAATACATGGAAAAATATTTTCATTTCTTAGTGCAGGAACATGAATATTTAATAATTTTTACAATACATGGAAAATTATTTTATTTTGTTGCTTTAGGAACATGAACATTTAATTATTTTAACAATACTTGGAAGAATATTTTCATTGCTTAGTGAATGAACATGAATGATATATTGATATATTTTAATGAAACTTGTCAGGTTTGGCAGACCCTGGAACAAGACCTAAAGCTGCAGTTAAACCTGCTGTGAAAAGGAAAGCACCAAAAACTTCAGGTAAACTTTTTTTATGATCCAGTACATTCATTTTAACATTTCACCCTCAATGAATATTAGAATAGGTCGAATTGGGTTAGAATGGGAGGTTACCACAAATACAAATCTAAAAGTAGATGTATAAGTCAGGCTTGTTGTGTATTCACAGAACCAGAAAAACTTCAACAGCCCAGCGAGAAGACCAGGCACTATGACCAGGAATCTGTACGCAAGTTCATTGCAGAACAAAAAGCCAAAAGAATGAAGAAACAGCTAGAAGTAAGTTGCTGTTTTTCTTTAGTTTATGTTTTCTGTTTACATTTATCTTTTGTATAGATTTGTCGTTAAACTCAACTCTGTCGAATTGATTTATCCTGTCAATAAAGGAGAAAATGGCCAATAAAAAAGCTCACGAGAAGAAGCAGCAAATGTTGCAGGAGCTGGTGGAGAAACAGAAGAAACAAGCCGTCAAGTCAGCAGCACTGGGCAGGCAGTGTGGAGACGGGGACAGGAAGCGGAAGAGAGATGACAAGGATGTAAGTTTTTAAAAAGCTTATAATTCTGAACACCTTAAACCTGGTGTCACTATTTATGTTGATTTATGTTACATACTGGGTTGCCTTGTCATTTTGTTGCTAACTTGTCATTTGGCAGCTAACTTGTCATTTGGCAGCTAATTTGTCATTTGGCAGCTAACTTGTCATTTTGAGGCTAACTTGTCATTTTTGCGGTTAACTTAACATTGAACAGTCAATATTGATGGATGTGTCAAATGATATTTTCTTAAGCAGTGTATAGCCCACTGCACCATATCATCCAACTATTTTTCTAATTAATTTAGGACATGAACGCTAACAAAGAAAACATCCAACAGGATCATGATGACAACTCTACACTGACGGCTGACTCTGCTGATGACTCCACTCCCCACCTCACACCAAGAGACGCAGAAGAGTGAGTATATCTTTTGTACTCATGTCAGTCCTCACTGTCCTGATAGCCATTTCCTGCCTCCTGTAAATTGTATTTTATATTCAGACTTTTAAAACAAGATAAGTCTAAATTTATTTGTGAAATTCAATGCCTTTAATCATCATTAGAATCTCAGAATTTGAGACATATTCTACTTATGAATGGTATTTACTTAAATGCACAATAAAATTTATCAAAAAAAAATCTGCATAAAGGCTGGATCATTTGTTCATCCATCATAACTACTGCAGCCTCGTTAGGTTTACATCTATTAGCTTATATGCTAATCAGACTTTATGAACTGTTTATACATTGAGATTTTAATACATTGTTCTGTTGTATAAATCATGTGTTTTATGGACGTTGTTTGAAATAGCTGTATATCTGCATTTATCTCAGTAACACTATGTCTCATACATGGGTAGATTATCTGGTGACTTCTGCATATGGCTCATTGTCTTCAACTGAGATTGACTTCAATGACTTGTCTTCATTCACTCGTCCACCCTTGTTTAAATATTACAAGTTCAGACATTTTCTGTAATGTTCCTTGTTCTTATTTAGGAAAGTCAATCACCAGAAAAAACCCAAAGAGAAGTCTGTGGAACTGAGTTCAGCAGTCCTCCACCAGACTGCCAGCGTGTTTGTCAACAGTTCAGCCAATTGTGATACCCAGGAGGGTGCCAGCAGTCAGCAACCTATGGATGTGGACAGTATACTGGACAGGTTCTCACAGGTCAGCATTTCATTGTAGTATTTAACTAGCAATGGTTGTTGTGTACGGTCACATTCAAGTTCACTACTGGCTCTTTAATTGTTAATTTATTTTTTATTTGTAAATAAACTAGATTCATTTTTTTTTATCAACATACAAACTTGTCTGCATGCCATCTTCACATATATATATATAAATATTTTTGAGCAATATTTTATGTTTTTTAGTTTTTCTGTCTGTTCCCAGACCTAGTACATTTCTTCTTCCCAATAATATTTCTTTAGTCAATCTTAAACAACCTGGACTTAATATCTCTTAGATTAATATTTGAACATCTAGTAAACTATCAAAGTTATTGGAAAATTTATTTTTTAATATATTTTACGCTTTCTTGAATGTTCATGTACAGCAGAATGTTGTCTGAGGTTGAAAATGTTTTCATCTGACTTTATTTTTTTTTTTGTAGGTGGTCAGTCAACGAAGAAAACAGGAAACGGGCTCATCCTCTGGATCATTGTCCAGTGATTCCAGGCAGATTCACCCCTCAGAGTTTAAACTCCAGAGTGTTTTCTCTGGCAAACATTATGGAGATGAAACTGCTTTTGCTATCGGCACATCCAATTCTATCGCCAGGACCAATGAGAAAAGAAAAGAGGCAATAAAAGCCACGGCCTTGACCTTACAGAGCAAGCTGGCTGAAGAGAGACGCAGACTAGAAGGTGAGATTGTCATTGAATCACACACTGACCTCAGTTAGTTGAAGAATGTTGGTGGAAAATGCTCTTATTTTCCTCATTTTAAACCCGTGCAGTGTAATTAAATTTTATTTCTTGTAATGTGAAAATATTTGTTTTATAAATTATGTTTTTTTTTTAATTTTCTTTATTCCTGTTCTAATAATTTCATATTCTGTAATTGATTTTTGTCCTTAATGTTTTGTGACAGCAGACAATTTTTTTTTGTTGCCATTAATATTTTGCACACTTAGTAATTTCTGATAGTACTTAACCATTAGCCTGAATTGTGTTTCACAGAAAGTTTTCTTTTGTCTTTAACAGTTTACAATCATATTGTATTGTGACAGCAGTCTTTATACTTTTCTCTTCTCATTTAAGTTTGAAGTAAATAGTACTTGTCCTCTTTCAGATGTTCACATCCTAGACACAAGTCACCAGTTGAACTCTACATCAGACTTTGTGTCCAGATACAGTCGACTGACTGGCTCCATGAATGACTACACTGTGTTTAATACAGATCTGCCTGGTAAGTCGACGTTTAATAATTTTTTTATTGCAGCGATCTGCAATCTTAGGTAAATTACCCCAAACAGGTTGACAGTGAAATTCTTGGGGATAAAGAATGCTCAAAAGACAAAAATTGTATAATATATTTTGGTTGAATATTACTTTTCCCCTGTTTGGGACATTAGGTTAAAATGTTGCCAAGCACTGATGCTTAGTCACTGACATTTTTTGTGTATGTCTGTAGAGTATATCTGTACTGTTATGTCTGTAGAGTATACCTGTACTGTTATGTCTGTAGAGTATATCTGTACTGTTATGTCTGTAGAGTATATCTGTACTGTTATGTCTGTAGAGTATATCTGTACTGTTATGTCTGTAGAGTAGAGTATATCTGTACTGTTATGTCTGTAGAGTATATCTGTACTGTTATGTGTGTAGAGTATATCTGTACTGTTATGTCTGTAGAGTATATCTGTACTGTTATGTCTGTAGAGTATATCTGTACTGTTATGTCTGTAGAGTAGAGTATATCTGTACTGTTATGTCTGTAGAGTATATCTGTACTGTTATGTCTGTAGAGTATATCTGTACTGTTATGTGTGTAGTAGAGTATATCTGTACTGTTATGTCTGTAGAGTATATCTGTACTGTAGTAGAGTATATCTGTACTGTTATGTGTGTAGAGTAGAGTATATCTGTACTGCTATGTGTGTAGAGTAGAGTATATCTGTACTGTTATCTGTGTAGAGTAGAGTATATCTGTACTGTTATCTGTGTAGAGTAGAGTATATCTGTACTGTTATGTCTGTAGAGTATATCTGTACTGTTATGTGTGTAGAGTATATCTGTACTGTTATGTGTGTAGAGTAGAGTATATCTGTACTGCTATGTGTGTAGAGTAGAGTATATCTGTACTGTTATCTGTGTAGAGTAGAGTATATCTGTACTGTTATGTGTGTAGAGTAGAGTATATCTGTACTGTTATGTGTGTAGAGTAGAGTATATCTGTACTGTTATGTGTGTAGAGTAGAGTATATCTGTACTGTTATGTGTAGAGTGAGTAGTAGATATTTACTGTTATGTACAATATGAGTAGAGTATATCTGTACTGTTATGTAAATGTAGGTAGAGTATATCTGTATTGTTATGTGTGAAGACTCCAAGTATCTATCTGTGTAGAGTATGCGGAGGAGTATATCTGTACTGTTACCTGTGTAGAGTGAGTATATCAAACTGTAATGGCATCTGTAGAGTAGAGTGTATCTGTACTGTTATGTCTGTAGAGTATGTCTGTACTGTTATGTCTGTAGAGTCTTTTCAATGGAGTCTGTTTCTTTCATTATGTTTAAAATTATGATACAGAGATACTCCCCGTTAACAACATCTTTAATTATGATTCTCTCCCCTGCTGTCCGGACACTTGATGCCTGACTCCCCCTTGTAAGAACTGAATCTCGCGTAATTTTCTAAAGTTGTAAATGTAATATTTAAATACATAAAACGGTTGAGGAAAACAGTCAAAAGTAAAACAATAATTAAAAGCTATAAGTGGTATGTTATAGAATGGAAACAAACTTTTTCAACTGTGAGAAATCATTTATTTTAACCTGCTGCAGCTTTAAAATGTCCTACTTAAAAATCTACCCAGCATTCACGTTGGTGTCAAATTATGGTTTTTTTTTTTTTAAACCTCAAACTAAAATTTAGTGGACTATGTAGCTGGACATATTGCAGACATAAGGTTTCTGTGTCACCAGGTTCAAAACACTACAGCAGAACAGAGACACCTGAAGATGAGGTGCTGGCTGCCACCAGAATACAGGCTGCCTATAGAGGTCATAATGTTAGACAGGCATTGAACTGGGAACTGCCCAGTGGTCAGACATTTGGCCAGAGGCTTAGAGGAAACACCCAGGTAAACGGCCTACCATCAACCCACTTCACTCTGCTATAAATATTAGTGAAATATTTGCATGCTCTACGTGATTCTAAATTTATTTGTTGTCCGTTCAAAATAAATTTAATCTGATGTAATTATTACAGTTTGTAAATGTCATTCCTATTACAGATGTAGTTATTACAGTTTGTAAATGTCATTCCTATTACAGATGTAGTTATTACAGTTTGTAAATGTCATTCCTATTACAGGCGTAATTATTACAGTTTGTAAATGTCATTCCTATTACAGATGTAATTATTACAGTTTGTAAATGTCATTCCTATTACAGGCGTAATTATTACAGTTTGTAAATGTCATTCCTATTACAGGCGTAATTATTACAGTTTGTAAATGTCATTCCTATTACAGATGTAATTATTACTGTTTGTAAATGTCATTCCTATTACAGATGTAATTATTACAGTTTGTAAATGTCATTCCTATTACAGATGTAGTTATTACAGTTTGTAAATGTCATTCCTATTACAGATGTAGTTATTACAGTTTGTAAATGTCATTCCTATTACAGATGAAAGTCAATAAAACCATCCATGATGAGGATGTGTCTGAGCTGTCAGAGACTTCAACGTTCAGTGACGTGACAAGGACAGAGCCATCTGGTGGCTTAGATCTAACAGGCAGCAGGGTTAGTCAACTCACTCTAATGCTCTTTTTGGTAGCTTAGTCTGTGTTCAATAGAAATACTTTATTTCCATCACACACCTGGCATCATCTGTTGATTATTTAGCAGTAAGTTGGAACGTTCAGAATATTAAGGTGTATAAATATACTTAAATTATACTGACCTGATATGGAAAGTTTTGTCTGCCATGATTACAGAAGTCTGGGAGTGCTGGTCACCACAAGAGTGAGGCGTCCAGCAGAATAAAGCCGACGCCAGCCACATACAAGCCCCCATCACAGTACACCTGGGTGGAGTCCAAACCTGACCCCTATAGTGTGATGAGCGTCTTCTCCAGGCAGAACAAATATTTGGCAGCAGGTCTGTGCGAGTCATTTAGAGAAAGGAATAATTCAATAGACTTCCAATTAACTCACTTTGTCATGTTTTACACTATGTTGGTTTATCCCTTGTTTGTGTGTGTGTGTGTGCTTCATTCAGGCTCCAGACAAGCAGACATGCCACTCAAGACTGCAGCAGCAGCAGCCATCACTGTGACCACAAATACCACCACCTCCACCACCACCACCAGCAGCAGTGTATTTGTCACAGCACTAGATGTTGTCTCACAGAATGTAAGTCAGCTGCCTGTCAGTGTGTAGTTGATTTTAGAAGATTCCATCTTCACATCTGACTCTGACTATTAGAGATAAATTCAACTCATTAAAAACTCATTTTTCATTTTCTGTCACTTTTTTTTTTCAGAAGCCAATGATCATGTCAGTTGAGCAAGTGACCATTGGGCAGTTGGGAAATGGTCAGCCGGTGGTTGCCAAAAGCAGATACACACGGGTGGAAGCCATGGTTTCTGACCAAGATAACAGTGATGTGTCCAGTATGTCCAGGTCAGAATCACCCGTCAGACACTCCCGACAAGCGGCCTCTCACGTGTAAGTGCTGACCCAGTACATTATGGCTACCGTGGTGACCAGCATAAAACATTCAATCTTTCTTTCGAATGTAATTGTGGGTTAATCTGAAGAAACTGGGTATTCAGAAAGTTTTGGTTGGGATTTTTTAGCAGTAGATTGTTTGATCATTCATCCCATAACAAAATACTAGTGCATGTACTTTGTTTATTTTTATTCAACCTCGCAGTATTTAGGCAATCTCACAGTATTTAGGAAATCTCACAGTATTTAGGCAAACTCACAGTATTTAGGAAATCTCGCAGTATTTAGGCAATCTCGCAGTATTTAGGCAATCTCACAGTATTTAGGCAATCTCACAGTATTTTTTTTAGATGTGTGACTCCCTTGTTTACAACCTGGTGAAACATTTAGGAATATCTGGTCAATGATTTTTTAATTGTGAAACCTCTTCATCAGGTCCAACGATGCCTTATCCAAGTCTGAGCCAGTTTACACCATGACATATGAAAGGTAAGAATTGGTTACCTTTTACATCATAAATGATCTTCGCAGATACTTTAGAATGGTGTTAGTCCCCGCGTCATAGCAAAATGAATTCTGTATTACAGCCTGTTTTTAATGTGAATCAAAGTGTTCTATCTGATTGTGTTTTGCAGCTATGGCAGCAGACAGTATGACTCAGACTCTTCTCTGTCCTCAAAGTAATTCAGTTGACTGTTGTATTTTGTTAAACTCACACCATTCAACGTTGCCGTTCAAATTTTTTTTTTTAATAAATTTAATTCTGAGTGAGTGTGTTTCTGTCACTTGTGTGATTCTATAAGTTGTCTATTCATAAATGTTCACTGTTATGTTGATAGTTGTCACAGTTCAGCTAAAATGTTCACTTTCTACTGTCAAGATGTCTTCATGTAACAATGCTAACTAAAGATTCCAATGTTTATATTATTTTTTGTATTAATTTTGTTGATTTTTTTTTTTTTATTTTATCATAATGTGATTTAATTTGACTTTTTCACTTCATTTTAAGTTTAGTATTTTATTTCACTTAAGACTCTGTCACAGACTCATTTAACTTACTTTGTAACAAAACAGTAATTGAATAGTATTCAAATTTGACCACACAAAAAATTGTTTTATTTAATTTGAAAAAAATATTTAAGACAGGTACAGTCATTTAATAATTTCTAAATTTTAAGACACTTAAAAACATGTACATGTAATATGTCTTTTTTTGAGATTTATAAAATTAATCTATTATTTTATTTCATTGTCGGCTACTGAATCTTTTGTTTTGTTCATTGATTGTTACCAGTGATGAAGATGAGATTACCTCAGCCAAGAAATCTGCTGGCTACAAATGGCAAATGTCTGATGCAGGTGTTGAAACTGATGTGTCACAGATGAGTGAGGATGAACCTAGACGCGTGAGGTCAAAGGTCAGCAGGCTTTTTTTTTTCTCCTCTTCCTGTAATTTGGTCTGAAAATTTGATTTATTAGGCTCATTGTTTGCTCACACAGATGTGTCGACTCTAGGTTATATCTAAACTTTGTCTCAGGTCCTATCTAAACTTTGTCTCAGGTGATATCTAAACTTTGTCTCAGGTCCTATCTAAACTTTGTCTCAGGTCATATCTAAACTTTGTCTCAGGTTATATCTAAACTTTGTCTCAGGTTATATCTAAAATTTGTCTCAGGTTATATCTAAACTTTGTCTCAGGTCATATCTAAACTTTGTCTCAGGTCATATCTAAACTTTGTCTCATTTCATATCTAAACTTTGTCTCAGGTCATATCTAAACTTTGTCTCAGGTCATATCTAAACTTTGTCTCAGGTCCTATCTAAACTTACTATCCACTAATCCCATGTGACAACTCTTTCAGCTGGAGTCTGCTGCAACTCGGCCTGAATTTCAGGATCAACCTGCCGCTGTTAACCCCCGTGGAACTGGTGACAGGCTGTCTCCTAATTCCCTTGCCAACAAGTTCTCTGCCAACCTGAACTACTTGGAGAGCATGGAGGAGTCATTGCGTCATGTCGTGGGGATGGAGAGGACGCGTGGCATTTGTCTTGCCCAGCAGGAGTCAGTTTCACTGGCCCAGGTTTTGAAAGTATGTTGCTGAGATCTGGGGGATTTAGTGTCAGAGGTTAAAGGTCACTGCAGTATGAACTTTGTTTATTTACTTTTTTTTTTTTTTCACCAGGCCAGACAACAAGAACACAAGGCCGAGCTTCAGGCTCTACAGGTGCAAGTTAAACAGGAAGCAGTGGATGCTGCACAACAGTCAGTTCATGCAAAACTTAAATCAGGTCGACCACCTTCCTCTGCTACATCAGGTAAAGTACATGTTTATGTAGGTGTATTTCATTTCTTTGATACCACAGACTATATGGGCTTAACTTGGCACCATAGTCTGTCCTTGTTTCCTTCTCTACAGACTCTTATAATTTGTCTGTTAAATTTGTTTAAAGCGATGTAGTGGGGGAGATTTTAAAACTGTGGGAGGGGGGGGGGGTAGTGAGAGCATAATACTCAACTGTGCAAATAATGGGATAAAGAGAAGTGAAGGAGCAGATGGGATTACAGCCTGTGATTAAGTGCACTGGTTGCGTCTCTGAACATCTCAATTAATCATCACAGTCTTGTCTCTTGTGTTATTATTTAGAAATATGACAAGAGCTCTCATGATGCAGGCCTATAATCCATAATTTTAATCTATTGTTACAATTGGTATATCTTTTTACCTCACTATACATTTAGCATAATTGTAATATCTTTTTACCTCATGTCTGTAGTGGCCTCGTTGCTGAATAAAGAAGACAACCTAAGGCCAGAGTCCAGGTCACATGTTCTGTCCAGGTCGAGCGGTCATGTCTCCTACAGCACGGAAGATCTTTCTCAGTCTCCTGGCAACAGACGTGCCCAGAGGTCATCAGGAGCGACATCCGTCACTGGTAGATCCAAAGGGACCAGCACATCCTCTGCCCTTCTCAGGTAAGTCATGACATTAGGATTGGTCAGTTAGTTGAAACAGTTGAACAACTTTTTTACTTTTTTTACACCTTACATCCTGGATCATTAAACAAAGTAACTATTACCTATTGGTAATGTAACAATACAAAGGTAAATTTCATCTGTAAATCATGCTGATTCTAATCACATTTAGATTTTGAGCCACTATAATACATGTTTCTGTGTATAAGGCTATTTTGAATCAATGTTAAATTTTTTTTCTTCGCTTAGATTTTTTTCTGGCACATTTTCAAACTGCTTTAATGTACATTTAATCTATGAGGAACGATTTTCAAAAAGTTGTAAAAGAATAGTTTATAATCAATCACCTGCATATCATATACAGTCGATTCCACTTAATTGGGACACATCAGGACCGAGGCTTTTCATCCCATTTAAGCGGCTGTCCTAAATAAACATACAAATTTACTATTGGCTTCTTGGTTTGGTTCCTTTGAGATTTGTCCCAAATAAGCGGCTGTCCCAATTAAGCGGTGTCCCAATTAAGCGGAATCCACTGTACATATTTTTAATGGTATTATAGTTAATAAACTCTGTTTTTGACACCAGTGTTGAAACAGCTGAAGACTCACAGAACAGTTCCCAGAACTCCATCAAAACAGCCGAGGACAGTCAGGATCATCACACGGCCAGCACGATATCTGAGGTGATCACCAAGGCAGACGACTCTTACTCAATGTCGTTCGACGAAAGTCTGACTGACGAGGAATCATTTCGGCAAGTTCTGCCTTCAGAATCCCATCGCAAGGAAGCGAGACGGCACAGCGGGGAGTTTAAATCTTCATTTGCAGCTGATGGTAATGCTGTTTTTTACATTTACTTTCATTGTACTAGACTGCAGCTTCAATACTGCTCTTAATAGCTGGGTCAAGTTTTTTTGCTGGTGTCAGTTGATTATTTACATTGGCATGAGTTTTAAAAAAAGTGCTTTACTTTATTAGTACTACCTAGGAGTGTGACAAATGTATTAGGATGAAACAGTTGACATGCCAACAGAGTTTGGTTTTATGAAGCTTAAAGAATTTTTTAAAACTTGTAATCTATTACTTGCATGCAGCTAGTCATCTGGCTCCACTGAGTGACTTGAGTTCATTGTTTGCTGGAGAGGACAGTTTCACCAAATTTACAGCTGAGATGGTTCGACAGATTATGAGGGAAGAGGAATACAGGGCGCAGCATCAGGTGAGCAGTTTGTGATTTTCTAAACATTTCCCCCCACAATTTTCACATTCTTTGTTTTACTTAGTTTCACTTTCTCTGTGTTTGTGTGCGTGGCTGGGTTTGTCCTCAAATCTTGGAACTTACTTTTGGAACTTTTTCTATTTTAGTGCTAAGGCTCATATTTAGCACACATTTAGGTGCTACATGACAATACACATTTTAAAAAATATTGAGTCTGTGAACTAGTAATGTTTATAAAGGGGGAATAAAGGGGGAAAATTCCCTTTGATATAATCATGTCAAAATCAATACAATCATAGCACCAGTGCAGTAAAGTGCGAAACATGTCAAAATCAATACAATCACAGCACCAGTGCAGTAAAGTGCGAAACTGTTAAGCTTGTTTTAGTCTTGTATAGACTAGCCAAATTAATGAAAATATATTCATGTGTACAAAAACAATAAAAAGTTGAATTTTTTAAAAAACTTAAAAGTGTGGGTGATAACAATATAGTGAACTAAATATACCTTTACAGTAGATGATAAGTAGCAATGAATAACTAAATAATCTGGATATGCACCCACGCTTACATTTTTAGTAAAGATAATTTATATGAATATTTGTATTTGTACGAAATGATGAGTTTATTTTGTACATTTTAGTGCATTTTTTACAAAAAGCTTTTTTTTTTTCAATAGTTATTTTTTTTTTGGTTATCATTAAATGACAAACACCTAGTTGTCTGTGTGCTGTAATATTCTGTTGTCTGTGTGCTGTAATATTCTGTTGTCTGTGTGCTGTAATATTCTGTTGTCTGTGTGCTGTAATATTCTGTTGTCTGTGTGCTGTAATATTCTGTTGTCTGTGTGCTGTAATATTCTGTTGTCTGTGTGCTGTAATATTCTGTTGTCTGTGTGCTGTAATATTCTGTTGTCTGTGTGCTATAATATTCTGTTGTCTGTGTGCTGTAATATTCTGTTGTCTGTGTGCTGTAATATTCTGTTGTCTGTGTGCTGTAATATTCTCAGTTGATTCCTAACTGAAATTGTTTACAGGCTGCCCTGTTGAGTCTGAGACAGAAAGCTCTGCAGGAGAAAGCCAAGGCTGAGCTGGCCTGGCTCCAGCAGTTGAAACAAAAACCTCACAATAAAGGAGCTGACGATGTTTTCCCCAACATTGACAAGAGAGAGAAGAAGATAAAACAGAACCTGATGGAGCAACAGGTGGGCTTTTTGCAGTTCTCATAATGGGGCTACCAGTTTAGATTTTACTAGTTTATATTTTTAAGTATATTGTTACATCATCGCAGTCTTCTTCATTTCTTATAATGGCGTTAGATTTTACAAGTTTATATAAGTGTGTTGTTACATCATTGCAGGCTGAGATTCGTCGCCTTCAAGAAGCCAATAAAATAGCCAGCAAAGAGAGACAGTTGATTTTACAGCAGCATGAAGAAATTGCTAAAATTAAACAAAACACCCAGGCAGTAAGTTGAAATTTCAGTTGGTCACATCCCTTGATTAAAATTTCTCATAACTTGCTTTCATTTTTGTCATCTTTTTTTATGATTTTTTTTTAGACTTTGCAAAAATTCAAAGTTCTTCCATCAGGAGGTCGACTTGCACGTCCTGCCGAGGTCCACACAGAGGATGAGGTGAAATGTTTAAAGATTTATTTACACAACAAATTGTTAGACAGCCAATGTTTCACTCTGTATTATTAGGCTGGCTGACTGCTAAAACATTAATCTTGCAATATGTGTGTCTCTCAGACTGAAGCCACCACAACTGATGTGACTGAAGACATCAAAGACTCCAAGTCTGACAGTGAAGTCTACAAAGACAAGTCTCCTGCCAAAGAAGAAAACAGTAAAACTATGGAGAAACAGCAGAAGATGAGGCTTGATGTCAAGTAAGATGAGTTTTGTTGTTGTTAGGCTTCTTGATTATCTATAATGTTGTAAGGGTCAGCTCATTGGTGGCGGGATTGTAATCCGAACACTTGTGGTGCAGGCTAATAGTTTAAATCTCATCAAATCCTTGCTCTCCATGGCCATTGCAGCTTTGGGCTATGGTGGGAAGTAGAAATGGCACTATATAATTGTCTGAGAATCAAAAGATGGCATTCTATGGTCACTGGTACCTAGCATAGCAGCCTCCATGCAGCTGTAATTGTAATGGCGAGTCACTTGAATTATTTTACTCCCAGGACTGGTACCTAACATAGCAGCCTCTAAGCAGCTGTAATTTTAATGGTGAGACACTTGAATTATTTTACTTCCAGGCTAAGGAACTTATCATGTGGTTTGTTCCCCAGGTACATGACAGCCAGGGAACAGCGCCTGCATGAAAGAAAGAAACAAGCCAAAGAGTTGCTGGAGTGGAAGAAAAGGTTGGATGCAGAGGAGCAGAAAGTTTACCAGCTGGAGAAAAAAGCCATTCAGGCCTGGGAGGTGAAGAATGCTGAGAAAAAACTTGGAGAGACTCCAGTAAAGAAAGGTCAGGGGTTTACACTGAACACTAAATATTATTACATTTAAAAGCTTATCAGTTAATTCTTTTTCATCTGCCTTTGTCTCTTGAACCTGTGTAGGGCTCAAACCTGACGTACACATTTCCCAATCCACAGCCATCTTCCTCCACTGTTTCACTCCTTCGTGATCTGCCCTTCAGTGTATTCTCATTAGGTGTTCTTAGATCTACTTTTAGCAATTATTTATGTGATTTTTTTTTGAAGTATGAGTTTTAGGACTTTTTAAACCTTTACAAACTATTTTCAGCTTGGGCACATTAAGAATATCATAAAAAAAAGTTTGTTATTTCATTTATTATTTTTGTGGTACAGAAATTTCAGTTTTGTTTATTTTTTATTTTACAGAAAATTCCCAACTTTTTGTTTGCCTTGTAAAAGTACTATTTGAATATGTTTACAATTGTATGTGAATTAAATAAGTTGTCATTTTGTATTTATTACAGCCTCCAAAGTTGCCTCACCTTCCAAAAAGGATGATTCTAATGTCATATCCAATCGCATCTTATCATCCATCCATGATGAGCTAGATGGAGTGGAGCAAAGGTCAAGGACAATTCAAGGCTCCATATCTGAGGTCATATCTACTCAGCTGAGCGCAGCCGAGTCTGTAAGTGAGAAGAGAACAAGGTCAGACTCTAATGAAGTCATCAAGACCGCCAGTTCTCCCGTAGCCAGCGGAAGTGAAAGTTCGATACCTGAAGACATCCCCACTGGATCAAGAAATGAAAAACAGAAGGTGAACTTTTTGTTTGTTTCATTCCTTCCACATAGAGTAGAGCAATTTATTATATGACTTTAAGACTTGTAAAATAAATCTGAATCTATAATGAAAGTGTTTTAAGCTGGACTAGCCTAATATATGAAGCATTGGGGACATTGTGCTAGTCACACAATCCCTCATTATGTGGTGGCCACAGAAACATTTCATCTTCCATCATGTCTCTCAAGTTCTAAGAGAACTTAACTGGCTTTACTTAAGTTAACTGTATGAAGCATTTAGAGCCATGGTAGCTGATAAACCCACAATGTGGTGGCCACAGAAACATTTCATCTTCCATCATGTCTCTCAAGTTCTAAGAGAACTTAACTGGCTTTACTTAACTGTATGAAGCATTTAGACCCATGGTAGCTGATAAACCCTCAATGTGGTGCAGGCTCGATTTTCGCACACTTAATAGCAGTAAATTACAATTATGTTATTTTTAGCCACATGCGGCTGATGGGGGGTAATGTGCAGTGGCTGGAATGCTCTACTGAATTAACTTTTTTTTATTTTGTCCTAAATAGGCATAAATCAAAAAAAATCTTTTAACCTGCAATAGATGTGGCCATCTCTGGCTTGATCATTTCTTAAAGTGGTTTGTATTGGTCTGAAGTTTGCGGTAGAGTGCCATATAGCAACAAAATACATTAATTTTTTTTTATGTACAAATATGTTATATTTGTAAAGTTAACTGTTGATTTAAATCTTCGTCTCACTGCTGCTAGAATTCTTCTATTTAAATAGCCAATCAGCGCTGAGCTGTAAATAAAACTGGAGTGAGCATTGATCATAGGTTAAAATGAACTGGTTGTCCTTCATAGTTCTCTGCCAAAATTGTGTCTTGTTCACTTGCATATCCAATTTTCACAGCAATACGCCACCTTCCTGTTTCAATCAATTCATTTTGTTGGACATAATAAACAGACACAAATAAGCTATTTTTAAGCTAAAATTTCATTAACTATAAGTTTTCAGCTACTGTTTACTGCAGTTCAAAGTTTTCCTCTTAAAATATATGTCTTGGGTCACTGTCACTAGGCAGCCATTGTTGTTTGCTCACTGTGGCAAACAATTATAGTAAGCCCCACCTGACCGAAACTCAGATATCTAGGGTCTTCACATATTCCCAATGTTTGGCTGCAGTGATGTTATATAATACATGTATCATGAAAGATTGTCTATTCAAATTGATGTTTCTTAGCTGCAGTTTTTTGTTTACCATTGTAAAAACTTTACCTGCAAGTGTTCACTGCAGAGAAACAAGTACGGAATTCATAGGTTCTAGGTATCAAAATATCTGTCCGGTGAAGGCTTACCTTAAAGGTTTAAAAAAAACACCTTCAGTATGGCAGCAATTAAAAATACCTTCCTGTATTTGAGCCCAATGAGCGCTCCAGCTATTTTATATAGCTCAGTGCTGATAAGTTATTTTATGAGATCATGATTCTTATGTGTATGAAAATTATGACTAATTAAAAAAAAGAAAGTAATTAAATTTGTGTGACCTGACACAGGCTCAAGACTCGGGAGATGACACAGCTGTCACCAGTGCAGCCATTGACGACTACCCCGACACCTTTGAACACGAGATGCCGTCCTCCATGTCCAGTCGCCGAAAATCTCCAGTGGGCAGACTACTGCCGCAGGGCAACTCACCTTTACCATCGCCGTGGTCCAGAAAGCCCGGGTCTGAGAGTGAATCAGAGGATTCCATATCACACACAGGTAGATTTAATTCAGGCTGTATAGGCCATTATCACACACAGGTAGACATAATTCAGGCTGTATAGGCCATTATCACACACAGGTAGACATAATTCAGGCTGTATAGGCCTTTATCACACACAGGTAGACATATAGGCCTCTTCATAACCTACAATACTACTTGATGCTGTAATGATCACACTTAAAGGTATTGGTGCATATCTGAGCTGTTAAATTTCAGTGCATTGCATAACAATACATACTACAGAAAATGTCCTATTTTAAATTTTTCACATGCTGGTCCAAGACATACACATACATCTTGTCTGTGTTGTATGCAAGTAATAGTCCCTCCGTGATAGCAAATACAAATATCATTCACTTCTTTTCATAATTAATTTTTATTTTGTTCACCCTAGACCAGGGTTAGGGGATGGGTGGTCGTGCGGTGTAGAGCACTCGACTGTCGACCGGAGGGTCCCGGGTTCGAATCTCATTGAGAACCTTGGGATTTTTTCAGGTCCTGATGAAAGTCCCCAAGTCCACCCAGCTTTAAATGGGTACCTGACTTTAAGTTGGGGGAGTAAAGGTGGCTGGGCGTTGTGCTAACCACACAACCCCTTCATATGCCGAGGTTATAGAAACAGATGAATTCTACACTTCATCTGCCCCAATGGCCCGTTAGGGCTAAGAAGGGAACTTTACTTTTACTTTTTAAACCAGGGTTGGTCAAATGTGTCTCTTAGAGCTGCATGCACTTCTTTGTTCTACCTAGACCAGGTTTTGTCAAATGTGTCTCTTTAAGCTGCACTTCTTCCATGGGTTTCATTCAGCCAGTTTGTTTCTATAATTTGACAACTTTTGTTCACTAATCATCCATTATGGTGCATCCTTGTAAAGTATATTTTAATACCTTAAAGCTTGTAGTACATCTCTCATCAAAGCTCATGTGTTGCCACCCCTGCACTAGACTGTATGCAGTAGTTTTAAGTTACATCAGTCTATGTTGACCGCAGCTCATAATTTTTTCAATTGGTCCTTATGTTCAGAAACATTGTCAGATGCTAGCGACTATGAAGCTCGCATTCGTCAGCTGAGCGATGAGCTTAGACGCAGAAGAAAGGAAGTGGAGATACTTAAGAAAGAACGATCTCGTCGACAGAAGGAGAAATTTAAAGCTCAGGAAGAAGCGTTGAAAAAACAACTAGAGGTTTGTTTCTTTGGTTGCTCATTGGGTTTTTTGTTTCAACTTTTTTTATAAAAATTGGAAATGAAATATTTATTCATAGTTTTTAGTAAAGCTTTTCTTTATATTCCTTAGACAGCATCAAACTTTTTAAACTGCTTGATTTCTTGTTTGTTTTTTTAATTGCGCTTGTCTCATTGTCAGGCTTACAATAACTACATTCAGCAACTCAAATTGGAAAAAGATGAACTTGAACATGAGCCGCAGGCATTGAAGACAGCCGTGAAACCCCAGATTAAGCAGCCACACGTGGGTCACCATTCTAAGGTTAGGTCAGGCCGCCACGGAGATGAGGCTGCCAGTAACTCTTCCAGCTTTGAGGAAGTCAGGGATAGCCCAGAGTCTAACCATGTCAGCCCTAAATCTGAGGGCAGAGGTAAAAGTTACATGTGTGAATATGTTATTTAGTAAAATAGTTACTTGGTAAAATAGTTACTTGGTAAAATATATCTTTAATTTCAACCCATTCTAATTCCTTTTGAAAAATATTTTTATTAAACGTTTACTATTTTATTGGACAGATGTCCCTGCTTCCCCTGGTGAGGAGAAAACCAAGAAGAAATCATCTGTCTCCCTCATGGATAGAATATCTGAAGGCTCAGAGTCCGTGTCAGACAGGTCCAGTGCCTCTGTGGCAGCCAAAGCTCAGAAGAAAGTGGAGCAAGATGAATCCAGCACGTCCAGTGTGCAGGAAATGATTGAGGAGGTTGAAACCAACACATCAGAGAAGACTCCTATTGATGTCCTGGACAAACACTTTGAAAAAATTACAGACAAAGTGCCAGCAGCCGATAAAGATGACGAGGCTTCCTACACATTAGACTTTTCTGACATGCCATCCAGCTTAGCCCAGAGCCATAGCAAAGTCCCGCTCAGCGCAAGAAGCCAGGGATCTTTGAAACTTCCGACGGATTCGGAAATTTCAGAGCACATTGAGGATCCTATGTCAGCGCGGTCTGTATCCATCAAATCCCATCAGAAACTTGACTCTAAGTCTGTATCT
Organism: Bulinus truncatus; assembly: GCA_021962125.1. NCBI lineage: Eukaryota > Metazoa > Mollusca > Gastropoda > Planorbidae > Bulinus > Bulinus truncatus. The sequence goes on from JAGDYQ010000041.1 coordinate 3,401,799, forward strand.
AATGCTGATCAGGAAAAGGTGTCCGTCGCTGACCCATCTGTCAGTGACGGCTCACCTGTGACAGGCATACAGGAGTCAGATAGTGATGAAACTGAATCCAGGGGCCATTCCTACAGAAAATCCGAAAGTAGCTCCAGACCTTCAAGCGAGCGTTCTACTGTCAGCAACGTGTCATACACTGATATCGATGACGATGTCAGCTCAGGCTCAGAGAAAACACCAGTCAAATCTTCCCAGCGCTTGCTCCCAGACCTCCCAGCCGCTGCGTCGGTTAAAACTGAGGATGACATCAGTGAACAGATCACGGCAAGTCTGCCTTCCATCTCCGAAAGACAGAAAGCTCACTCAGTGTCCTACAAACAAAGTCAGGATGTTCTTGACAGGTAATTATTTTTAGCCAGTGTGGTACTCAGGTAGCTCTTAGTGAATATGTGCAAAGTTTCCATCATTGTAGAATTCTTAATATAAAGATTTATAAATATTTTTTTTTAAATCTTTGAGATTCATGCTTTGATATTCTCTGTAGGTCTTTGTTTTTATGTAACTCTGATTCCGTGGTCGATTTATTTTTCATATTAATTGATTTATAATCTCTTTTTTTGTTTTTTTTTTATGTTATCTTGAAGAAGTATCTAATATAATAATAGCGATTTGGGTTCTGCGTTAATTAAATCGAAAGTAAAGAATTAATACAACAGTATTCCAGTTTAAAATACAATCATGAAAAAATCGGATCTGCCCGAAACCAAAAATAACCTAGCCTACCGATCAAACCTAAGGGAATATAACTCTTTGCAAAGGTTTTGCAGGGTACAGCTAGTACTTACATATTATTATTCAATATTTTAGGTTGTGCTTATTTACATATTATCTGTACGAGTAATACTTTTTTTTTTCCCATCTAGTTTGCTGGGCTTCACTGGAGAAGAGAATGAACTAGAAGATGATGAAGATAAAACCCCGGTCGCTACCCCCAGGGAGATGGCTCAGACCCCTGTGCCCGGTGATGAAGAGAACGCAACTCTTCTCCTGACTGACCCTCTGGTTGACTTTCATTTGGGTGACCGGGTGGTCGTATTTGGCAACAGCTCTGGGGTGTTGCGATTCAAGGGCAAGGTTGAATTCTCCCCGGGTATCTGGGCCGGAGTTGAGATAGATGACAAAGTCAATGGATCAGATGGCTTCCACCATGGCAAGAGATACTTTACATGCCCTTCAGGACGTGGCGTTTTAGTTCAAGGTAGTGAAATCAGTGCCGAAAGAGAGAAACTAGAGTTGAATCTTACTGTGGACAGTGAGGAAAATTTAAAGAGCCCTGATGAATCTCTGGTGACTGATCATGAAGAAATGCTGGAAGGAGATAAAACTGCATTAATTGTCAATGACACATCTTTGGTTCACTCAACACCTATCAGCTCACCGTATTTTAAAGACTCTGTGAAACCAGACACAACTCCAGTGAAAAAGGATTTGACACTGATTGCAGAGACCATCACTGACCACCTGACCAGAACCATCATCAATGACTCTGTCTCGGCCATGGAAAAAGTGGGTCAGAAGAAGATGTCACAGGGGCAGCTCAGTGCCCAGCAAGTAGGTCAAGTATCGAAGCTTCAGAAACTGGTCACGGCTGAATCTAAGAAATCTTTATCCATGGCGGACCAGACAACTGACAACGTCATGAAGTCGCTGCTGGAGGAAGCCATTGCAGACATGTTCAGCATCAAGAGGAGAAAGCTGGCTGCCAGCCACATCCGGGACTCCAACTCCAGCAATCATCTGGTCGCCAATGGACACATGGAAGACAAGGACCTGTTGTCATTTGTTCAAGACAAAGTTCTGGACAATGACTCTGGCCTGTCACTGGAACCCATACACAGGCCAAGTTCCCCTGTGCCAGGCCATCAGTTTGACAGCCTAGACGTGAGTTTAATACATTTGCAAATGATATCCTGTAGACATTGCACTTGATTATCTTACTTTGATAGGTGTCAAATACTTCACATAAATTTTAATTTTTTTTGGCGTGCAAAAAAAAAAAATGTCCACCGCTGTTTATTAGAAGTTTTTTTTTTTAAGAAGTTTAACAGTAGGAGGGAAAACATTTTAACAGATATTAGTTTACAAGTAGGAGGGAAAACATTTTTAACAGATATTAGTTTACAAGTAGGAGGGAAAACATTTTTAACAGATATTAGTTTACAAGCAGAAGGGAAAACATTTTAACAGATATTAGTTTACAAGTAGGAGGGAAAACATTTTAACAGATATTAGTTTACAAGTAGGAGGAAAAACATTTTAACAGATATTAGTTTACAAGTAGGAGGGAAAACATTTTTAACAGATATTAGTTTACAAGTAGGAGGGAAAACATTTTTAACAGATATTAGTTTACACGTAGAAGGGAAAACATTTAAACAGATATTAGTTTACACGTAGAAAGGAAAACATTTTTAAATTTTTAACAGATATTAATTTACACGTAGAAAGGAAAACATTTTTAACAGATATTAGTTTACACGTAGAAGGGAAAATATTTAAACAGATATTAGTTTACACGTAGAAAGGAAAACATTTTTAACAGATATTAGTTTACACGTAGGAGGGAAAACATTTAAACAGATATTAGTTTACAAGTAGGAGGGAAAACATTTTTAACAGATTATAGTTTACAAGTAGGAGGGAAAACATTTTAACAGATATTAGTTGACAAGTAGGAGGGAAAACATTTTAACAGATATTAGTTTACAAGTAGGAGGGAAACCATTTTTAACAGATATTAGTTTACAAGTAGGAGGGAAAACATTTTAACAGATATTAGTTTACAAGTAGGAGGGAAAACATTTTAACAGATATTAGTTTACAAGTAGGAGGGAAAACATTTTAACAGATATTAGTTAACACTTAGAAAGGAATACATTTTTAACAAATATTAGTTTACACGTAGAAAGGAAAACATTTTTAACAGATATTAGTTTACACGTAGAAGGGAAAACATTTAAACAGATATTAGTTTACACGTAGAAAGGAAAACATTTTTAACAGATATTAGTTTACACGTAGAAGGGAAAACATTTTTAACAGATATTAGTTTACAAGTAGGAGGGAAACATTTTAACAGATATTAGTTTACAAGTAGGAGGGAAAACATTTTAACAGATATTAGTTTACACTTAGAAAGGAAAACATTTTTAACAGATATTAGTTAACACTTAGAAAGGAATACATTTTTAACAAATATTAGTTTACACGTAGAAAGGAAAACATTTTTAACAGATATTAGTTTACACGTAGAAGGGAAAACATTTAAACAGATATTAGTTTACACGTAGAAAGGAAAACATTTTTAACAGATATTAGTTTACACGTAGAAGGGAAAACATTTAAACAGATATTAGTTTACACGTAGAAGGGAAAACATTTAAACAGATATTAGTTTACACGTAGAAAGGAAAACATTTAAACAGATATTAGTTTACACGTAGAAAGGAAAACATTTTTAACAGATTTTAGTTGACACGTAGCAAGGAAAACATTTGATTAGATAGTAGTTTCCAGCCATATTTTAAATGAGTTTAAAAATGTTTCTCAGCAGCACAAACTAAGTGATGAGCTGAACATCTCACAGGATGAATACATTGATGATGACTGTGGTCTGGACCAATCAGGTGACTCTGTTAAACCACCCCCACCCTACCCTGGTGGGAATCAGATGCAAGGTAAATAGGTCGATAGAAAGTTTACATCTGCTGTTTACTATTTTTATTTAATTTATTGAAGAAAAAAAAAGGTTCTATCAGTGCTTTTAATTGTATGTAAATGTTGTTCTGACAATTATTTTATGCAGGTGTCGGGGGGGTGGTTGGTCAGCTGGAAGAGGTCGCTCCAGTTGTCCCACTGTCCAGAGAGGCCATAACTCCTATTATATCAAGGGCCGTAGACATCTACTGGAACAACAGGAGGTATGGGGAGTCACTGGAAGGAGTCGCCCCACCTAGTGACTTTCTGTCAGAGGATGATGAAGATGACCATCAGGTGACCAGCAAGGAAATTGCAGAAAGCCGTAAAAGCTGGAAAAAAATGTTGTTTGACCTGACAGGGGAGATCATAAGAGACATCTATCAGAATGAAGACAAGGTTATCTTTCATATTATTTGTTACTGTTTCATCTGTTTGAGATACGCCACATTGGAATATTATAGTATACTTTATGACATAATGATACATTTTAACTTTTGTCAGAATGAAGATGAGGTCATCTTTCTTATGATTACCATTTAATGATTAATTTTTTTTTTTTGTCTTTTTAGTTAATCTGCTTTATTTATGCTCCATCAGATTAGAGTAATTTAATGTCATTTGATGAATTTTTTTCAAAATTTTTTTAGTCTGTTGTTGTTTAAAGTATTTTTGTGTCCATTCTGTCATCAGCCTGAGCCTCCTGTCTGGCAGAAGATTCCACACCAGACTCAAAGATTTTACAAGGGGAACAGCCCACCGACCACGGTGGATGCCTTGAGGCCAATAGTTCAGTCGGCCGTCTTCAAAGAGCTCGACCTGAACGGCACACGCAAGACCCTCCAGGTGAACAAGTGGAACGTAAGGAAGAAGAAGGACATGGTGGACGCTGTGCTCAGCCTGGAGCTGGCCCAGGACGAAAAAGGTTGGGTGGATTACTCCACCGACGAGCTGAACCTGAAGATGAACCTGACCAACTCCATCTTTGATTCCTTGATTTCTGAAACAGTGCAGACTGTGAATGGCATTTACCAGAGGAGGCCAGACTCACACTTTTAAGAAAGTTCAGCAAGTTTCTTGTGATAATGTGACATAGACTGTTTGATTCCTAACTGATTGGGATGCTGACAGTACTTCACCAAACTACAATATGAAGCTAAACCGAACAGAACATATTCTTAAGTTAGACTGAATTAACAGAATTTGAACTGAAGTGATAAATCATTCTGTTGATCATGTACATATAAATAACTAATTCAATAAAAATAAATGGATTTCAAACATTACTGATTTTTCTTTCTGAAGTTAATTCTGTCAAGTTAACTTCAAGTTCAGAAAATCTTTTTTGGAAGTTCAAGTTTTCGAATTTATTGGAAGTTACTTCAAGTGTTTCGGAGTATTTCTTTTTACCTGCTTATATGTTGGCAATGTTAATGGTGAAGTACATTGAATAGGTTTACACTGAATATAATCTGTTGTTGTTTTTTTGTGACTGATCAAACAATCTAGATCATGTCCACTAAAAAAATATCAGAAACTGTGATTACTTGACATTATTGAATGTGTAGGCTGGAAATATTTCTTGCTTCTGGTGTGTGTTGTAATGTTCAATGATATTACGTCTGCCACTGTGATAGAACTAGCCTGCGGGACATATTCTTCTATAGCGAGACATGATTCTGTTCAACAAAAGGAGAGTGTTTGTTTTAACTGTCTCACTATTTATATAAACTTTACACATTGATGTTTTGAAACAAGAACAATCTGCCTTATGCTGAATTACATTTAGTACATTTTTTTTTTTTAATATTAGCATTCATTCCAACTGTCATGTAGCAAAATATATGCAACAATAAAATACAGACCTTAGCCCTTTTTTTTTAATCAAATATTTTCATATTTACAAGCCTAACACGTAATCTGTGCACTGGAACATTTATTATTTTATAGGGCTGTCATTCTAGCAGTGCCTTCATTGATGGGCAACCACTCATTTAGAGATTACATTTTTTCATCATCGTTGGCTACACACATCTATAGATGACATTAATAAATCATAATTAGTGGCTAAACACATCTAGAGATGACATTAATAAATCATCGTTAGTTGCTAAACATATCTAGAGATGACATTAATAAATCATCGTTAGTGACCACACACTTTTAGTGATTGCATTATTCATCATATGTAGCTTGTCATACAGTGAACGACTGCCACTCCACCCAACCCTTGCTATATCTCAGCTTTTTTTTTCAACAAAGATTAGAAAATGTTTCCTTGATGTAAATCAACTAATTTAATAAAGACCAGTGACTTGGTTGGTCTTCAGTTTGATTTTGTTTATTTGTAACATATATTTTAATTTTTTTAGAAATTGTTTCAAATTACTCTCCAATTTTGTATTATTCAAAAATTCTACACTCAGAATAATAGTCCTTTTAAGTGTAAATTGGCAATAAATATATTAGTTTAATTCAAGAACTATAAATGTATATAGGCTATTTATATTTTTTAAATACGATTTATTTAGATTGGTAGTAATTAATTTTTGTTCAGTATCTGGTATGTTTCATAAAGTTTTAATAAGGTCTTCAAAATATCACATTTTTGTTTTAACTATCGTTGACATTTTAAATAATATACTTCTCCACTCAACTTTTTAATATTTTATATATTTATATCCCTATTTATACTTTTATACTGTGCCCAAGTTTCCAACTTATATCTCACTAATATAATTCAACTAATTTTAAATCAACAAACATTTTTTATGCTATCTAGATTGATAAACTCAACTATTTTTTTTTTTTTTTTGCAAAATATTTCAGTTTACACTGTATTTATTATTTGATGGCTTGTAACTTTCTTTATTTAATAATTCCATTGGATCCCCATATAATCATAGAGCGATTGAGAAATATCCCAATCTAAAACAGCAATAAACATGTATCATACATACCAGTGTAATTAGCCACAGATCCAGCTAACCTCTGGATATAATGATCCATATACGTTTCCTTTTTATTTATTTGCCTACTTCCAACTCATTGTGAGTTATCCGTCCAAATTTAAAAATTTTTTTTTTAATAATTTTCCAGCAGATAGTTTTACATATGCCATTATAACCATTCAAAATGTATCAATGAACAAAGATCTTTTTTATTATTTCAATATTTCATCCTTGGTTATAAAAGAATGTAATTATGTCATTTTAGTAACTGAGCATCTGCTGTGGCAAGCTGTATAATATTCTGACATTGATTTTCACTTCCCCCGTCAGTCAAATCAACACTAGCTGTTGGTATTCTATTACATTTTGTCAAACTCTAGAATTTAATGGCATTCCTTACCAGTTTTATTACATTTGCCTGGAAGGGTAGTTAGGGGTGGTTCATAACTTTTTTATCTTCACCATAATTGTAGAAAATAACATCCAATAGATGATGTCACAGTGAACTTCAGTTTTGTCGAGTTTAAATCATCATGACAGGGCTAGAAGCAAACTTTATACATTTAATCGTTTCTCCAGTTAATAACAACATGCCAGTAAACGGATGTCTTCCAAAGCTACTGAACTTTAAACCCAAAGTTGTCGCTGATTTTTATTCAATGACCGAACCTTGAAAACATCTTTTTGCTAATCTATGTATCTTGAATATTAATTTACTTGTAGCTTTTAGTTATTATTATATGTTTAGTTCCAATAAAGTTGATCTATAACATCTGTTGACATGTAAATATCTAAGAAAAAAAAATATAATTGTACATTTTTATTTTATTAAATGGAATTGCTGCTATTTTCATGAGTTGTGTTTTTATTATCTTCATAAAACAATGAAAGGGTTGATAATTTAATTTTACTTGAATCATGTAAGAGAAATGTAAGTTTATAATCTGTTACTTTTTTTTAATCAATATTATGACCCAATTCAATTCTTCTAAATTATGAATAACTTGACCAACAACAAAGTACATGTAGTTGAGTTACAACAAAGCAGTAGATTTTACTTTGAAAAACAATTTTAATAACTGAATAATATAAATTTTAAAGGTGGCAACACCATAACTCTGAATTATTCCAACAGAATTCAAAAAGCTTTAAAAAAAAATAAATAAATTTAATTATTTCTTTATAAAAAAGTAACATTTTGAATAGACTAAACTACTTGAAAGGCTTCAATTGTGCAACATGAATAGTTTCATAGAATTGCATCAGTAGTTCAAATACAATGCTGATGGTAAAATTTAGCCATTGAGCAATTTTTAAGAAAACATTACGGGAACATTGACTTAAAAGCTAATTGTACTCTTATATAAACTCAACAATTCAGCAATATATTTTACTGTCACTCATTACAGCCACAGGAAAAAATTTTCTATTGTCTAGCTTCACAATTTACAGAAAGAAAGAAAAATATTCCAACTTCAAAATATGACATACCGTTTGCTTATATAATTTACATTTAAATAAAATAAATATTGTGCCATACATCTATTTCAACTTATCTAAATTTATTGATGTTAATATACACATCAACATTTGTTTTGTTTAAACCTGTAGGTTCAATAATTCTTTATCATTATTCAACAGATTTTATGTCAACATTTATTTTGGCAATACTGTGCACTCTACAGTAATCTATACTGTGCACTCTACAATAATCTTTAAATGAAGAACTATAAAAATCTCTATATGTTGCAGAAAAAAAAAATGTGTAAACCTGCTGATTAAAATCTTTTATCATAGTTTTTCTTCGCATGTGGGTAGCCAAACCAAAAGTTATCAAAGTGTGTCACAAAGGGTACAAGTTTGAGAACTACTGCTCTAAAAAATATTCCTTGCTCTTGTACTTAAAATTCTATACTGTCCTGTCTAAGTGGTTTACAAACTTATTCAGGATTTTGTGATGTTCGCACAAAAAAGACCCACAGCTGTTTCCAAGGGCGGTTAAATTAATATAAAATGTTTCTTTTGTGGAATACTCATTAATTTGGTTTTCTTTGTACCTAATGTGATGAAAAATAATGACAATGTTTATTTTGTCACTACACCAACTATATAGATTGATACATTCTGTCACTGCACCTACTACAGATTGCTACATTCTGCCACTATTATTTGTTTAATTAAAAAAGGAAGTAAGAGTACCCTAATGGCAACGGAATAAAAATATTTAAAATATTACAACAAATTACAAATTATGAATTTTATGCCCTTCAATCCTATAGCAGCTTAAATTAATTTTGATATAGACACAACAAGCCCTCACTAAAATCTTAAGACAAAAAGATTTTTTTTTTCCTTCACAATTAGCTTTCATAAAATTTAATTTTAAGTCGATTCTTTGTATTTCTATTTCTGTTTATTTTATAAAGGGCATTATTGGGTTGATTTTTGTACAGCATAAAACAATCAGATCAATAAATATGCAAATACAGGTCATGACAAAATTCAATCAAAGATGAAACACACAGAACAAAATTTTTTTTTGTTTTTTTTTTTACTGAAATAAATATACTCAAAGAAAATTTTCTATAAATTTTGATTATAAGTGGTGTATCAGTTCCAAATTTGGTGTACTTTTAAAAATTATGGATGTATAAAATGAGAAATTAGCTGAGAATAACAATCACCTACTGTAAGTTAAAAAAAGATAAATCTGAAAGCCTTAAATGATGTTTTTAAAAAAAAAAACGGAGTTTTTCAATAAAACAATAAATGTATGTTACACAGAATAAAATGAAAAATACCCATGATGCTTAGCAGGAAATTTCTAGAATAATAATGAATTGACAGCATGCAAAGATTAAAAAACAAAAAAAGATTCTGCTGCATTTTACCTTAATTAATTTTTACTGATTACAAAACAGACTGTATAAAAATAACAATTTTAATTGCAGTTATTGTATTACCCAATGAAACAAAACATACTTACCCAGCAATGTTTTTTAATGAAGAATAAAAAAATATATATTTGGAAATTTAAAATAGAGCTTAATATATAACCAGTGTCAATTTTTGAGCAAGTAGAGCTGATAAAATGTAATTACACTGAAATAATTTCTAGATTTACAAAATGAACTCGTATATTATTTTACATAAGAGCACAATTTCCAAACTTAATGACAAAAATTTTAACGTTAATTTTTAAAAAAATTTTGAGATATTTTTTCACAAGCTAATCGTATTCACTGAGACAATGATTGGTAATCATTTGTTCAAATGCAAGAATAATGAAAAAAGTTGAAGTTAAAATAAATGCAGGAAAAAAAAACACAAGGAATATATATATGTATGTATATTATCAAAATGCAGATCATAAAAAGCTTTAAGCCATTACCATTCAAAAAAGAAAAATAGTTAAATTTTCATTTCAAGAGATATCCTCCATGAGAAAGCCATTGTTAAGATGCAAAAATCCATTAGAGAGTTATAAGTAAGGAAATAAAAAAAATTAACTATATATACTACTGTTTAAAAAAAAATGAAGAGCAGGTGGATATATATATATGTATGTTTACACACACGTATGTATGTTGATAAAAATAAAAAGTTAATTACCTCATATATAGTGAACAAATTAATCATAAAATAAACAATTCCACCAAGTGAGCATGACTATAAACTCAAAGGTAAAATTGAGACTAAGCTGGCTGAAGTTTAATTATTTTTTAAAAAAATTGCAGAGATGACAAGAGATTCAGCACAGATATTAGCCATGATTACTGTCAAATTATGGGAAATAAAATAGAACTTCAAAGCATAATGATGAAGCAGAAGCTGCTGATAAAGGAAAATAAACCACAAGGTTAAAAAAAATAAAGTACATGTACTGTGCCACTAGAGTAATTTTTTTCTAGGAAATAAAAAAAAAAACTGTTTTGAATTCCATTCATGGAGGCCATGCCTTGCTGTTGCTTTTATTAGTTTATTTTTCTTTTTGATTTTTTTTTTTTTTTGTTTTTTTAAGATTTAAGAGCTGTAGAACAAAACAGAAAAACAAAACAAAAATCAATGAAATGAAAAACAAAAACTAACGAAATAAAAAATAATAATAATCAGATTAAGAAAAAAAAAACTTAAATTACCATTTTATTTCTTTACAAAATTTACTCTGACAAAAAAAAAATTAAAAGATCTTTCCAAAAAAAAAAATATCACAAGTTTTTTAAAAGGACAGACAGGAACATTCACTAACCCATCCCTTAAGTTATAATCTGTCAGATCTATCTAAAAATATGGCATAAATAAGCTTTGGAATGTTTACTAATGCGTCAACAAAAAATGCCTGAAAACATTATGGCTTTGAATGCAATAAAAGAAAAAAAAATTAATCCTTTTCTCCTCGATTTGCTATACGCAAAATATCAAGGTGTTTTAAGATGAATAAAAAATAAAGACTCAAAGTCAAGATCCAACTGTTTGTGACCAAGAAACAAATTCTGAGTCGCAAATAACTCAACTAGTGGGAACAACAGACGAAATTTGTTGAAAAATAATTAGAAAAATTAAAAGTGAACAAAGATAAAAAAAAAAAAAAAAGGTTATCGAAGTGTGGCAGAAATTTTGTCCTCGATTTCCGATTCAGCTTCAGAAACCATTTTACTTTTTTTTTTTTCATGTAGATGGTTTTAAAAAAAGGATCATTAACTACTCAGATTTTTTTCTTACGGTGATGATGTCTGATCAAACAAATAGAGCCATGCTGAATTTATTCAAGTATTTTTTCATTCACTTGAACAAACAGAAAAGAATAATAAAAAAAAACCCATTATTATATTTACAGCAGAATTGTTAATCTTTACATTGACAAAACATAAAATAAAGCTGCAGAAATACAAGTCCATGACGGAATTTACTGTACAAAAGCAAACATATTTGTTTGTTGATCAGTTAAACTGCTTGCAATGCAATCATCTCCCAAGCTTAGGATGAACATACGTCATGACAAAAGAAAACAAAACGGGTAGTTGGTAATAAAGTGAGATTTATGTCTTATAGATAAATGTTGTTTGATAAGCAGTAAAAAGTTAAACATTACCCTGTGTTCAGTTGTTATTTTTTTTAATCACAACTGCGAAAAATATCTGAAGAATCAGGACATAAAAAAGACTTCAATATGAGAAAATTATTTAAGTTTAAAAAAAAAAATGTTTCTAAATTATTCAGATTATATAAAATATTTTGTGTCATCTTAGACAGCTTTGTTCCATGAAAGCAAAAAAAAAAAAAAAAATTTTTTAAGCTAAGTAAATTATGTCACAACTGGCCTGTCATCTCCCATTCTGCTGTAGTTGCTGCCCCTGCCTCTGATTTTGTTGACAATTCTGGGTACAGCAAAGTACAGTACCAAGCCAAGAATGATTCCGATGGCAAGGCATGCAGGAACCCATCCAGACTTGACTGATGACAAAAAAATACAATTAGATATGACGTTAATTAAAAGACTCAACAAGAATTCTAAGACTCAACTGGCAATTGACTCAATTGGCAATTAACTCAACAAGGCAAAATTTACTCAACTGGCAAATGACTCAGAAAAAATATGTTAAAAGCCACCTACAGATCTGACCATGAGATGTTAAAAGTAAAAAAAAATTGTGTATAATTCTATCAACTTAAAGAATAACTAAAATTAGAAGATGACCAGATTTTATACTTAAGACAAAAAAAAAAAGAATAAGACATTCAGTTAAATTTTTGCTGTATGCTACCTATACACTGACTTTTTAATGTACAAAACATAAAAATGTGAAAAAAGAATGACTCACCATAGCCTGAATAGTCTGCAACGGCAGGTTTAGCTGTTAGTGGTCGGCCCAGGGGGTGGTGGGGACTGTACTGTTCCCACAGTTCTATCTCATCTGAGTTGTCCCCACAGTCATTACGGCCATTGCACTTCCAGTCATCATGCAAGCAGATTCCATTAGACCACAGGTTCTGGCATTCTGGAATTTAAATAAAAAGTGGAACTAATGTGGAAAGAGAAGAAATAAAAAAAAAAGGGAACCAATTTGGTCATAAAAATGTTATTGGTGAGTGCAATTCTATAAAAACTTAAGTTTTTAGATGACTCAAAGGTGTGTTAGTTTTCTTGTTTCAAGATGGAACTGATGTGAATCAATGGCGTATTCGTTTTCTTATTTCAAGATGGAACTGCAAGGTCAATACTTTATCTGAAGTTACTGCTGAGGCATTATATGTACCTTTCTTTATTAAACAATCTAACTATGTGGTGACTCAGTGGTGTGCTCTAGTTGTGAGCCTGATCTGCAAGATGTAGGTCTATGGGGTCCAATCTTAGCAAGTCTAATACGCAACTGCCTGTCTTTTCTTGAAGTGCCTACAACAGCCATTGTTGTAGCTCGGTGGGTAAGTGAAAAACTGAACCTAACAGAGTGGTCTCATAGGACCAGATAGGAACCCTCTCCCATTCTGGGAATATTGCAAACCAAAATACACAAAATAACACTCACCATATGGTTGAAAATGACAAAGTAACATCCTTGGTATTATCAGATTTGATGAGTTCCCAACCACAGTGTTAGCGAGCGAGTCAGCACAGGCTTTAGTTGACGGTGTAGTTCAATAATTCCTTCTGCAGGGAGGAGCCATCATGGAAGGATGGAAAGATGATTTTCTGAGGGTTTATAAATAAAAAATGTTTAGGAGCCGATCCAACATGCCCTTACCCAGATCACCTGTTGATCTCAGTTGGTCACAACTAATGACAATTTATTGTGACTGATGACCAATCCAACATGCCACACGAATCACCTGGTCAACTCAAATGGTCTCAACTAATAACAATTTATTATGAACTGATGACCAATCCAACATGCCCACATGAATCACCTGGTCAACTCAGTTATCATGACTACTGGCAATTTATTGTGACCTGATGATGCTCTAATTGTTCCCTTTTGTAGATTTCAAGAAATAAAAAAAAACTTTTTTGCTATGACGGTGTTAGAAATGGGCCTACATTTGAGATTTCTCTGGTGAACTGACTGTGATAATTACAATGACTTGTTTTTCGCTTTGGTATTTTTGACTTCAATAATCCAGATACAGTTTGTAGCTTGTGCGGTAGGAAGTGGTATTTTGCCAGTATTCTCCTGGGTTCTTATCCACAGTCTATGAAAGATGTAAAGCGCCAGCAGGTAAAGAGTGTGCTGTACACATGAAGCTGTACGCTTTTTAATTTTCTTATCAGAAGACTGCTACTGTATGTTAATTAAATTGCAACAGATTTTATGCCTCACACTCTCAAACCAAGGGGTACGTGGGAAAGTTATGCAGGGTTAACGCAAGGACATATAATTTTCTTTTAAAACAGACCAAATGTTGTAGTGCGTCCCCAAGTTTGCTATACTTTGAGGGGTAACAGAGGCCATGTTTTGCCACTCTTTGGGGTACAGTCACCAAAAAGGTTCAGAACCACTGATCTACTTTTACTTACCATAAGACAGGTGTCTGCTAATTAAAGTGCAAATGTTATCTATTTTTACTCACCATAAGACTGGTATGTGAATTTAGCTCCAGAAGCCACAGGGCTGGCAGGGCCCAAGGACTGAATCTTCCACTTTGGTTTCATTAGCTGGAACCAACAAGTGGGCTTCAGGGACTTTGGTTCCTTCTACATGGAAAATAACATTTCCAACAACATGAAATTATATACATGGAAAATAACATTTCAAACAACATGAAATTATATACATGGAAAATAACATTTCAAACAACATGAAATTATATACATGGAAAATAACATGTCAAACAACAGTGAAATTATATACATGGAAAATAACATTTCAAACAACATGAAATTATATACATGGAAAATAACATTTTCAAACAGTCATGAAATTTATATACATGGAAAATAACATTTCAAACAACATGAAATTATATACATCAATCAAGAAACAGAATACTGTTAAAATTAGGTCAACTACAGAACACTATTTAACATGATAAATCTACAGGAAGTACTGTTCAACATGATTCATAGTAAAACTATGTAGTGACATCAATTGTCAGAGTGAGTGAAGACTGGCAAATGTACTGGAGATTTTGTACTCATAAAATCTAAATTCTGGATAGATTAAAAAAAATAATTCTATTTATATCATATTTCTTTTTTTTTTTTAACATGCACTACTGCAAAGACTGCTGTATTAACCTAAGTACAGTTGTAGGATTTCACTGAGAACATAATTGGCTGTCACCAATGTTCTATTGATAGAAATCCTCTCAACCAGCTTATAGAATACATTTATAACAAACTTCAACCAGCTATGAATACATTT
>JAGDYQ010000041.1:3417347-3437329 GCA_021962125.1 Bulinus truncatus
ACAGTGTGGGCGAAGGTAAGTGTGGACAGGTACAGTGTAGACAGGTACAGTGTAGGCAGGTACAGTGTGGACAGGTACAGTGTGGACAGGTACAGTGTAGGCAGGTACAGTGTAGGCAGGTACGGTGTAGATGGTACAGTGTGGGCAGGTACAGTGTGGGCAGGTACAGTGTAGGCAGGTACAGTGTAGACAGGTATAGTGTGGGCAGGTACAGTGTGGACAGGTACAGTGTAGACAGGTACACAGCGTGGGCAGGTACAGCGTGGGCAGGTACAGCGTGGACATGTACAGTGTAGGCAGGTACAGTGTGGACAGGTACAGTGTGGGCAGGTACAGTGTGGGCAGCACAGTGTGGGCAGGTTTGAGTGTGGGCAGGTACAGTGTGGACAGGTACAGTGTGGACAGGTACAGTGTAGGCAGATACAGTGTAGACAGGTACAGTGTGTTTAGTTTGAATGTTGAGTTATATTTCACGTGTCATATGTTCGGTCATTTTGTTCGTAATGTCAGGTACTTTCATTTTGGTAACAAAGCTAAGGCCTAACAGTAATTATATTTCTTCACAGAAAACATTGACTTAATTTCATTGGCTGGAGTTTTAATTATTTGTTTTTTAAAAGTAAATTATATAGGTCAAAATTATTATTGATTAGACTCTTAGACAAACAATATAATGTTCGTTTATTATATATATATATTGCTTCATGCCTGAAAAAAACAAAACTTTGTAGATTTTAAATGAAGCGTTCTTTTATTCCTTCTTTCAATGATGACCTATTTATTTATTGCCTGTAGGACAATTTACTTATGTGTTATTGCTTGTGGGACAATTAGCCTATGCATAGTTGTTTTGCAGGACTTTCAACTTATGCGTTATTGTGTGAGACTTTCAACTTATGCGTTATTGCTTGTGAGACTTTCAACTAATGTTGTTATTTCTTGGTGTTTGTACCCATTTTTTTCCCGCCTCATTGGACTTTATTGCCCTCCCCTACCCACTTCATTTATGACTAAAGTTTAACTTCCGCTTGTCAATGACATCATTGATTGGTATTTAGGAATCAAAACTTCCATTAGTCAATGACTTGATTTGTATTTTTTTCGTTTTGCCATTAAACGCAAACCTTTCAGCTCACAATAAAATGTAGTGGCTCTCAGGATGTGTTCTTATCGGTCCATGTAAGGATGAGGTTCGATCCTCAGTGAGAACCATGGGAATCTTTCCAGGTGAAATTTGTTTCAAAGTCGTCCCCAAGTCCACCCAGCTATAAATGGGTACTTGACTTTAAGTTGGGGAAGTAAAGGCGGCTGGGCGATGTGCTAACCACACAATCTCTTCATATGCCTAGGTTATAGAAACAGATGATTTCTAAACTCATCTGCCCCGATGGCCCTTTAGGGCTAAGGGAACTTATTTAATTATTGAAAGATGAAATGGTATATCTGGATTGTAGGCATTACTTGGGCATTTTTTTTGGGCAGAGCCGTAGCTAATGTAGCAGGCTTGAGGAGAAGGTGGAGTCGGTGGATGGCTCAGGGGATCAGAGTCTCTGTCTTTAAGTACTCAGACAGGTTCTTACAGTGTGCATGTTGATTTCATAATCCAAATATATCTCTATTTACTTGCAATGGTGGAGTTGGGAGGGGGAGTGGGTCTAGCATTGTGAGGGCGGTTGACTGTCTACTTGAGGGGGTGGGGTGTGGGGGTGTCCCTGGTTCATGAGTCAATCAGTAGTCAATCAGGAGTCAATCACTAGTCAATCACTAGTCAATCACGAGTCAATCACTAGTCAATCACTAGTCAATCACGAGTCAATCACTAGTCAATCACTAGTTAATCACGAGTCAATCACTAGTCAATCATTAGTCAATCACTAGTCAATCACTAGTCAATCACGAGTCAATCACGAGTCAATCACTAGTCAATCACTAGTCAATCACTAGTCAATCACTAGTCAATCACTAGTTCATCACTAGTCAATCACTAGTCAATCACGAGTCAATCACTAGTCAATCAGTGGTCAATCACTAGTCAATCACTAGTCAATCACAAGTCAATCAGGAGTCAATCACTAGTCAATCACTAGTCAATCACGAGTCAATCACTAGCCAATCACTAGTCAATCACTAGTCAATCACTAGTCAATCACTAGTTATCACTAGTCAATCACTAGTTCATCACTAGTCAATCACTAGTCAATCACGAGTCAATCAGTAGTCAATCAGTAGTCAATCAGTAGTCAATCACTAGTCAATCACTAGTCAATCAGGAGTCAATCACTAGTCAATCACTAGTCAATCACTAGTTATCACTAGTCAATCACTAGTTCATCACTAGTCAATCACTAGTCAATCACGAGTCAATCAGTAGTCCAATCAGTAGTCAATCACTAGTCAATCACTAGTCAATCAGGAGTCAATCACTAGTCAATCACTAGTCAATCACGAGTCAATCACTAGCCAATCACCAGTCAATCACTAGTCAATCACTAGTCAATCACTAGTCAATCACTAGTCAATCACAATCACTAGTCAATCACTAGTCAATCACGAGTCAATCAGTAGTTAATCACTGGTCAATCACTAGTCCACCCAACTTTAAATAGGTGCCTGACTTAAGTTGGTATAATAAAGCGGCTGGGCTTGATGAGCTAGCCACATCAATCCCTTCATATGCCATGGCTACAGATAAGGAAAGTTTATTTCACAATCCCAAGCCAATCCTATCTGGTACACTTGGGATAGGAAAATTTAATTATTTTTCTGTATTTTATTTGTTTGAATTTGGGACAGGATGCCATTATTTATTTCTGTAGATAGAAACACATTCAAGAGTGTATATTTCATCCATTCATTGTGGGATTACAACAATCATTTGTGACAGAAACACACACATACATTTCATGTGTGTAGAATTTTGTATGGGGCTAGTGTATTGCTCCTGGACATGGGGAGGGGGGGTGGGGTCAGGCCCGTCCAGTCCCCATTTTATTGCATCTATAAATAATTTATTTAAAATATAGCCCGTATGCCTACATCAGGGGCGGACCTATGCGGCTCCTTGTACGAAATTTAAGCCGCCGCTGAGATTGAGCTAAGTTTGTATCATTTGATTTCACTATTTGACGTGTTCACTAAATTTTGATGAATTCATTGTGCTGCAGGTCCTTAAAATATTTTTTTTTGCAAAATAAAAACATCGCAGTGAAAAGAATGGTTCATCAATCTTTTGGTGAGCGGGGGAGGGGAAGGGCAGACCCAGTAGCTTGAGGCGTGGCCGGCTACGCCGCTGAATTTTGTCCACCGTAATCCGCCGACAGTTATGCTGGGAGCCTCAGTTAGCCGCTGTATTTCGTACGCCGTTATATTAACTAGTCGCCATTACCTAGTCTTATTATTATGACCTTGCTGATCATATCAGCTCTGTCTTGAAAGCTTTTTCTGTTGATCACGCAATACTAGCGCCATGACAGTAATGCAATCATGATAAAGATCAAAAAGCTATTAGAAGGTTTGACCCATCAGCACCTTACAGCACAAGCGTATTGCACTTCTAATACTACCGATGGAGCATCACTAAACATGAGAATTTTAAGACCGTAATCATAGAGACGTGCAGCATCGTAGAGGATAAAGAGTTGATAAAGACCCTCAAAGAGGCAGTGTTCAGGTGTATATTGCTTCTTGTAGAAGATCAGCTTAGTGCATCAATATTCGATGCTTCAAATATAGTAATAACGCATGATTGACGATAGTATTAGATAACTGCAGCCAAAGAAAGCACCGCATTCAATGAGCGAATTCAGCACTGATGATGATTCAGTTCTGATACTTCACTTTCTGAAAAGATGATGAAGATAAAACTGTTTATTTCTGTTGTTTTAAATGCACAAAACGCTTCCTAAGTATTGTTTGTAAATGTTTTACGTTGTTAATCAATTAATGATATCGATAGCGCTGTACTAATTTTAGCCAAATATTTCTGTAATTCCGCCGAAAATCAGCTGAAAATCAGTCAAAAATGTCAATTTTACCCAATTTATGGTCAAATTCCGGCTATGCCGGCTATCAGCTGAAAGGGAGCTTTGTGTCAAACAGCCCAGGTTTGAAAAAATTCGGCTGGCAGGTCTAGGAAGGGGGCCTGTCTCCTTGGGTGGGTGGGGGGGGGCTGATAATAATAAAATCTCTGAATCGTAATGGACGCGACAATATACAACACATCATTCGCCTGAATTCTTCCAAAACAACATTTTGAGATGTTGTCTCTGGGCAAGATTCTATATTCATTATTGTCATGTTTTTATTGCGTCGGTCGACATCTGTGCTATTTTTAATTTTTGAATCGATTTCTGTAATTAAAACTTAGCTCTACTTGTGTAACCTCCGACCTCAATTGGCCGTTTTTTCACTTATCAATATCTGATATGATTAACCCGCGTGGTCGATAAAGTACTAGTCTGGATAGGGGAAAGGGGGCAGATGGTAGGTAGGGGGCTTTGTCTGCGCGACAGAACGAGCCGTCCACACTTTCAGTTTTTTTGTCGTTACACCGCGTGACGTCAGTCCGTCACGAGCTGGTCTGGCTGGAATGCTATTTCTAGACGGTTTGACGTCATCAAACTACAGCATCAATACAGATACAGTACGTAGATCCAATGTGACATCGCATTGTTAAGGCCAGGTTGTAGTGAGGCTTTATTATTATATAGGGGGTGTTGGTGGCAGTGGGCGCGAAGAGCTTAACTCGCGTTTGGGGCGCACCACCTTCAAGCTACCTCCCCATATAGTCGAAAGCTCAGTAATAACTTACAGGTGTAAAGAAATACTTTGGCACCCCTTGTGAGTAGCGCCCGAGGCATGATGCTCCACCCTGTCTTTGCCCCCCCCACACACACACTATGTCACTGATTTATGGGAAGGCGATTTGATAGGGCGACTCAAGAAGTATAAACCAAGACTCCTTAAGAAAAGATAAACCTGGCGACTCAAGAAAAGATAACCCGGCGACTCAAGAAAAGATAACCCGGCGACTCGGGAAAAGATAACCTATGACCAAGAAAAGATAATCCGAGTACATGATTTGAATATGTAAAGATATCGGAAGATGTTGATGCGATATTGCCCGTTCGAGGGGGCACTTACATCGCCACCACCAAGGGGGCCGAAACTTCCATACTTAAGTTGTTGCTGTTTCACGGGACTGGGGCGGTATTTTAAAAGGAGTCCTCTCCTTTGCGCCAGCTGGTATAGGGAAATGCGCACTGTTAATGTAAATCGAAATCTTAAGGACTGTTTATTCTCTGTACACCCAAGGTGAAATTCGGTCGGGGATGCAAGGCTAATGATTTAATGTTGTGTTCATGGAAAATTTGGATTTGTGACTGTGTCGCCACTGTTGGATGAACCCAAATTTGCCAATTATTTTTAGTTTTACTTGAACCTGGAAATATCTTGTGAGACATAACCAATTTGTAAGCATGAGAACTACAGACCTCGAAAGGCGCTTAAAGAACAGATAAATTTATCTCGAGATTAGTTTCAAATATGGTTTACCTGACTCCAAAGAGGCTTTGTACAACTTGATATTGTAAGACTCGACTGCTGTAAAGACTCGATTACTGCAACTATCACTGTAAGACTAAATCACTTAAAAAAACACTCCATTTGTAACAGTGGATCACTGTAAGACTCGATTACTGTAAGACTCGATCACTCGTAAGACTCGATCACCGTATGACTCACTTACTGTAAGACTCGATCACTGTAAGACTCGATCACTGTAAGACTCGATCACTGCAAGACTCGATCACTATAAGACCTCGATCACTGTAAGACTCTTGATCACTGTAAGACTGATCACTGTAAGACTCGATAACTGTAAGACTCGATCACTGTTAGACTCTATCACTGTATTGATCACTGAAAGACACGATCACTGTAAGACTCGATTACTGTAAGACTCGATCACTATAAGACTCGATTACCGTAAGACTCGATTACTTTTGCAGTCGATCACTGCAAGACGCACCACTGTAAGACTTTATCAGTGCAAGACTCGATCACTGTAAGACTTTATCAGTGCAAGACTCGATCAACAAGACTTTATCAGTGCAAGACTCGATCACTGTAAGACTTTATCAGTGCAAGACTCGATCACTGTAAGACTTTATCAGTGCAAGACTCGATCACTGTAAGACTTTATCAGTGCAGAACTGATCACCGTAAGACTTTATCAGTGCAAGACTCGGATCACCGTAAGACTTTATCAGTGCAAGACTCGATCACTGTAAGACTTTATCAGTGCATAAGACCTGATCACTGTAAGACTTTATCAGTGCAAAACTCCGATCACTGTGACTTCCTTATCAGTGCAAGACTCGATCACTGTAAGACTCTATCAGTGCAAGACTCGATCACTGTAAGACTTTGTCAGAGCAAGACTCCGATCACTGTAAGACTTTATCAGTGCAAGACTCGATCACTGCAAGACTTTATCAGTGCAAGACTCCTCTATCAGTGCAAGACTCTATCAGTGCAAGACTCTATCAGTGCAAGACTTATCAGTGCAAGACCTCTATCAGTGCAAGACTCTATCAGTGCAAGACTCTATCAGTGCAAGACTCTATCAGTGCAAGACCTCTAGTCAGTGCAAGACTCTATCAGTGCAAGACTCTAATAGTGCAAGACTCTATCATTGCAAGACTCTATCAGTGCAAGACTCTATCACAGTGCAAGACTCGATCACCCAATCAGGGAAAAACCCAGAATGAACAGCCCCCCCCGCCTCCCCAAAAGTACAAAACCTCCATTTTGTGCTTTCTTTTCTTGCGTGTATGTGTGACATTTCTGTGCTGATCAAGGCTTTCGACGCACGTGACCCCGGTTACATGTGTATGCTCGGCGGTCTCAGGTAATCAAAAGGGGCATTACTAAAGTGTAATCGATTACTTGAACTCATTAGTCAGTATTGATTGATTTTTTTAACCCCCCTTTCTTTTACACGGGGCATAGTGACTTGTTACGTTTGAGTTTGTTGGACCACAATCCCTTAGGGTTGGTCGGTGCAACCTCTCCACACATCTAGCCACTTAGCATATATCATATTCTACATCACTTCACAGGTATTGTTCATGTACATTGATCTAAATGTGTACGTATTAACTAACGTACGGGTTGCTGTTGTTTGTTGTTGTACTTGGGGGTGGGGTAGGGCTTGTGGGGGAGGGGGGACTTATGTAACAAATTAATCTTTGTTTTAGGATCTGGCGCAGGGTATGGGCGGTCCAATTATCATGGTGTAGCGCTCATGATCGAATCCTAGCTACGTTGGTTACATCAGCCGTAATTGATTCGCCCTGATACGGAACGGAATGGGTGGGTGGGGGGGGTCTACGCAATCAAAATGTTGGTGTGAACGTGTTTCTGCTGGTGTTGCACAAAAGACGATATTAAAGCTGTTGACTCAAAACAATGCCGAACCATGGAAATCTAGATATAGCAACAGGACGGACAAAATCCAATATTTAAAAAAATACGTTTTAGGCTGACACACAATCAACTGTTTAGCGTTAGTCTTCATGTTTAATAGCAGTTTTGTATATTTGGCACTTATGTTTTTAAAATGAAATAAACACAAACGCAATTAAAGTTTGAAAACTTTTAATAAACAATTTTTAATTTAAAATCTTTATTTTGTCAATTTAATTATTTTTCTGTTTTTTTCATTTTCATTTTTCATGAACGGTCTCATCTAATTGCTTTAAATATAATTTTTTAGACGAACAATTAAAAAAATTAACATAAATAAGTTCTTTAAATTATAATTGAAATAAAAATAATTTCTTCAATCTAGTACTGACTCATCAATTGTTACTCTATCAACAATTTAAACAATTTTTTTTTATTTGTTTGTCCTAGAAATAGTTTCAGACTACTTGCTGATCTTTTCAATGAATTGAATACTTTCCAATTCTAGTAGGCAAGTAGAGAAGGTGTACTCAGATGTATTTCCACAGCTTCTCCTCCTCTGTTAACATTGTTAAAAAACATCCAGCTTTTTCAATCTTAATTCGTCAATGTCTTTTTTGAAATTTTTATCGACTAATATTTCTCTAAAGCTTTTATTTTAAAAGTTATGTTAATATATATATATATATATATATGAAAATGTAGTAAATTGAAAGGGCTTTTTAACAATATATATGTTTCAAAGTGATATTATTATGCAAGTATTTTATTATTTTTAAAAGTTTAGATGAAAAAAATAAACAAAAATAAATAAATTAAACAATTCACAAACACAAAGAAGAAAAAAATTCATTATGATTCATTTCAATAAAAGTTACTTTTTATCAAACTACATTCAATTCTCTGTGTGTAGGATATTTTTAAAGACATTATATTCAGGAAAAAAATAAATAAATTAAAACAATCCACAAACACAAAGAAGAAAAAATCCTGCGTCAGCCTAAAACCGTACACAGCTAGAATGAAATTTGTTTGGTTGTCTATCCTGGTATCTCGATATCCATGGCCAAACGTACAGCTGTAATTGCCAATGTGACACGACACAGTCTACTTGACACGTATTACATCCGCGGTTTTCAACCGGTGTAACCCAATGGGTTCTGTAAACATTCCCAGGGGTACAAAGCAGCTAGATGAAATATTTACGTTTAAAACAACCAATGAGTTTGGAGAAAGGTCGCCAGTTCGTTGCGTGACTCACCACCAAACCACTCGATCAAGTATCACATAAAAAAAATATGAGCATATTACATAATGTAAAATAACTACATTTATTCGCAAACTTACATGTAAGAGATGACCTACTTTTGCATCCTGTGGGGTACCGGTCGTGAAAAAGGTTGGTAACCGCCGTATGACATGACACACATTACACGACCTAGTTTACATGACACACGTTACACGACTCAGTTTACATGACACAATGTATTACACGACTCAGTTTACATGACACACGTAATACACGACTAAGTTTACATGACACACGTAATATGACCTAGTTGATATGGCACACGTTACACGACCTGCTTACATGGCACACGTTAAACGACTCAGTTTACATGACACACACGTTACACGACTCAGTTTTTATTATGACACACGTTACACGACTCAGTTTACATGACACACGTATTACATGACTCAGTTTACATGGCACACGTTACACGACTCAGTTTACATGAAACACGTATTACATGACTCAGTTTACATGGCACACGTTACACGACTCAGTTTACATGGTACACGTTAAAACGATCAGTTTACAACACACACGTTACACGACTCAGCTTACATGACACACGTATGAGCATGGCTCAAACATGGCATTACGTTACAATGACTCTGTTTACATGGCACACGTTAAACGACCTGTGTTTACATGACACACGTTACACGACTCAGTTTTACATGACACACGTTACACGACTCAGTTTACATGACACACGTTACACGAATTGGTTTATATGGACACACGTTACACGACCTGGTTTACATGACACGTTACACGACTCGGTTTACATGACACACGTTACACGACTCAATTTACATGACACGTGTTAATGACCTAGTTAATACTTTTATCACGTGTTACACGACCTGGTTTACACGACACGGTAACATCATACATTTTACATGACACATGTTACATGACATATTTTAAGGCATGTATTACATGACAAATTGCTAACGACACGTCCATATACTAAAAATCACCAGAAAAAACGTTAAATGACAAAACGTTAAATGACAAAACGTTAAATGACAAAACGTTAAACGATTAAACGTATGATAACCATCAGACTGTCCTTGAGTCATGAACAAAACTGAACATGTTAGTTCATTGTGTGGGATTGTTTATTAATCTCGGGGTTCATTGGTTACAGTCATTCTTTTTACTCATTTTGTACACAGTTCTTGTTGCTCTGTTCCTCGTCGCATTTTTTTAATTTTTAAATTTTATAACTACAGATTTATGAGATTTGGTTTTTGTGGCTGGCTATGTGAGGACATGTTTGTTCTACACTTTTCTTGAAATTTGTTTTTTTATGGCTGCAGTTCAGTGTTTGTGTGGCTACATTATATATGGATACATTTTAGTGGCTACATTTTATGTGAGTACATTTTAGTGGTTACATTATATGTGAGTACATTTTAGTGGCTACATTATATGTGAGTACATTATATGTTTGTCCCATAACTATTTGTAAACATTCATGGACTCGATACCAGACATCGGTAAATCTACGGCCGACTAGCAAACTATGGTCCATTTGTTGCTGTTTGAACTAGCTCGCGCATCGAATTCGAAGTAGATTTAAAACAGTTAGCGCGAATACTAGTTAATAAGTTGGTTTGGACATTTACAAAAATTGTACACAAACGAGGAGATATTCCTCTAAAATGGATATATATATATGTTATATATGTGTTATATAAACAGATAGTAACTGTAATGTGGTCTAACAATATTTTTTTTAATGCGATGCTGCGGAATCAATTTTAAACAGGATTCATTGTGAGCTATATGGCGCAATTTTCAGCGGTCCCCATGATGATGACATTTTCTGATAGAAGTCTACTGTGGCCCGTGGTGCCAATAAGTTTTGCCGACCCCCCCCGGGCTAGACCCAGGTAGTGTTATTTAGCGTCTTGATATCAAATATCACCACCGTGGCCAAAAAAAATAAATGAAGGACGATTTTCAGAAGGTGTGGGGAGGGGGGGGTGGGGAGGGGTGCCAGGAACTGCTACAACAAATGACGACATTTTGCGCGGTGTTTTTGTCTATTGACTTTTTTTTTTTCATTTGTCACTTATTCACCCGTGACAAAATTGTCAAGGGCAAAATGATGTCATTTTTTACCCCCCCCTCCCCCGATGGGAAAGAGAACTAGTAAACAATATGACATCAAAGATTTATTCTGGGTTAGTAGTAGCGATGTTTGGTGATAGTAGTAGTAGCGATGTTTGGTGATAGTAGTAGTAGCGATGTTTGGTGTTAGTAGTAGTAGTAGCGATGTTTGGTGTTAGTAGTAGTAGTAGCGATGTTTGGTGATAGTAATAGCGATATTGTTTTTTTTTTTGGTGGGGTTGGATGGTGTAAATTATACGTTTACAAAACACAATAATCAAGCAGTGATGGAAAACGGTGAGAGTGTGTGTTTGGGGGGGGGGGGAGGGTATACAATCGATCAACGTCGCCTTCTGCATCTAGGACAAGTTTATCTAGTTACTCTGTTAATTGCTTGAACTGGCAAGTGTGTATGTTAGTGTGTATGTTAGTGTGTACATCTTGTAGGAAGGCCGACTAGGCGGCAGGCTACTGCCCAACCCCCTCTTCCCGGGGCCCCACCCCACAACAAATCCCCACCAAATCTGATATCATGTAATCTAATTATAAGTCACGCCAAGTTTTGTTGTCTTGGGGGCCCTTCGAGTATCTCCAGAATACCTCGTGCAGTGCCGCCCCTATAAAAAACGGCCAATGTCTCCTGTATACGTATGTTTGTGTTTGTAAACTTCACTTCTGGTAACCGCTCACGTTATTTTTTTGTTATTAGCTACACGCTTGAGCTCCCTCCCCCCCCCTTCCTTCCACACCGACTCCACGTTTTCCCGCAACCAATTCTATATCTGTTTTATTTATATAACTTTTTTTTTTTGAATTTTATTTTACGTCTGACCTACTTTTTTTTTTATTCCCCCCCCAACTTGTTGCTATTGTGAATGAGAGAGAGAAAAAAAAAGGGGAGGGGGGGAAGAGACAAGTACACAAAATATTCCCACACAACCCTTCAGTAGTCAGAGCTTAGACCTGCGCTTTAGACATTGTTATCTTTAATAACGTGTATGTGTATGTGTGTATTTTAAGTGCTTAATAGCTTTGTTGGCGAAAGATACTTTCAAGCATTTATTGATGACGTCAAAACTAGTTGTTTTTTTTCAGTTATACATTTTTTATTTCTCTTTGCAAACGATCGCATTTGTCTTTGGACTAATCTTTCTCACGTGCTCTGCTAGAAATGGTGTCGTGTTGGTAAGATTTTGTTAAGTATTATAGTATTAGCGTGGTAAATTTACATCGTAATAGTTAGTTTGTGATGTGTCATTTGCAAAGAATGATTAAATTTTCTGTCAGCTGTACCGCAATGTATCCCGTCTCAATTTCGTGTGCAACCATTTCAGTGACGTCACGGTCATATCTCGTGCTTTGCTTATTCAGCCCCTGCGAGCAGTTTTGTTTACACAAAGTGTGGATTTATTTATTGTCGGTTACACACATCGCGTTGATAAAACTCACCCTCTATCTGAACACGTGATTATACAGATACTGTAAGGGATTTTAAAATATATATATATATATACTATAACCTACTTGTGTTGCAAACACAGAAATTAAAAAAAAAAATTGGCCGAAATGATGATTTCTCTTCAAATCCGCTTGCTAGTGAACGTCGCTTGACGTCACAAGTGTTGCGTGTAGTCAGAGCAGCTGTGTTGTCATAACGAGCAGACGGCAAAACATAAAATAGGTCGAGTCGGTCTTTTGCTGTAGCGATAGTAAGCTGATCCGTTCGTATGTCAACAGTATTTGTTATTATTTTTTAAAATAAATGTTCCTCTTAAAGATATGTACCCGCTCGACCTAATTTCTCCCCCCCCTTCCTCTCCGACGAATGCACTATTAAGTGTCTGACGTTTGAGTCTGTCTTTTGTACAATATTTCAATGAAGAGAAGATAATATATAGTAAATATATATTAATATTATTATGTAGTACTTTTATTAGGTGCCATTCACTTATTTCGTAACGCTTTATTTATTGATTTTGGACCCCTTCCCTTACACGTAATCCTTTTTTTTTTTAACCATTCCTTTGCCAAAGACTTAACGTAAGTGAACGACAAATTAGGTAATTCTATTTGTACTTTGTGTTGTGTGCGTTGGGTTATGAAATAAACACTTATGGTTTATATAGGTTTTTTTTGCTGAAATAAGATCAGATTTGTGGTTCGGCCAATTCATTTGCTAATGGTGTAGTTCATCTAGGGTCCAGTAGGCTCAAAGTCAGTATATCTAGAACTCTTATGGATTTGTCTCCCAACTTTCTAATCCTTTGTCAATCAACTATGCTTATCCCCCCTCCACCCCCTCTCCAAAACAAAACCCCAGGTCGGTATTTGCCTTTGCACAGATTTCAAGTAGAAATGAGCCAACAAAAACTGTTCCACTATCTGGTTTTAAAATCAAGAGTTGAACATCTCATCCTCACAGGAACACAGTAGTGGCAGCCATCTTATGTATTTAGATATATTGTAGAACACAGTAGTGCCAGCCATCTTATGTATTTAGATATATTGTAGAACACAGTAGTGCCAGCCATCTTATGTATTTAGATATATTGTAGAACACAGTACTTGCAGCCATCTTATGTGTTTAGATATATTGTAGAACACTAGTTAGTGGCAGCCAGCTTCCAGTAACTACTAGTGCCATTTTATCAATAAATTGTGTTTAGGTCGGTGGAGGGTAAAAGTAGAGTGCGGGGGGGGGGGGTGTGAATGGGGGTCGAGGGAAATAAAAATGAACAGATTACTAAATAAAATTGTGAAAGCACCGCAAGACAAGACGAGGGTATGTGTGTGGGGGGGAGGGGTAGGTGTGTACACTCACGGCTATCAAATTATGTAAAGAAGCGAAAGTCAAACATCGTACTGTCCTTATACCAGGGATTCTGAAACCTTTTATTTTTCCTATGTGATATTTTTTAAAATACTTCTGTGACGGCAGGCACCATCTGCCTGTAAAACTTGCAAGTCTTATGACATCGTTTGAACAAACAAACAACCATTCTTCAAGTCATTGTAACAAAAGCTGCAACTTTGGGGCTTTCAGGTCCCCAGGCAGATACTTTTTTATGGACAAAGGCAAACTTATTTGAAGGGCCCGGGGGGGGGGATATTTTATTATTTTTGATAAAAATAACAAGGTGGTCGATCAGTATGTCCACTGCTTCTGTCTCCTCTTTCCCAACCACCCCTTCCCAGTCCTATATCTCGAGGACACAACGGTTTGCCAATGCATAAAAACAAAATGTTGTAATCACGAGTAGACCTGCCAGCCGGATTTTTTTTTTAAGTTTTGGCTGGCTGGCATAATTTTTTGGCTGATAGCCGGCGTAGCCGAATTTGACCATAAATTGAGTAAATTGACATTTGCGGCTGATTTTTGGCTGATTTTTGGCAGATTACGAAATATTTGGCTAAAATTCGGCTGACGCCTAGAAAATATTGAATTGATAAAACTAATTTCAGCAATAAAACAATTTTACAATACTTGGGGAAAAGTTTTATTATTTAAAACAACAGAAATAAACAGTTGTATATGCTGTCATATTAATACAGTACATGAATACATTCCAATCATTCAGTTTCTGTCACTCAGTAACTTGATAAGCACTTAAAATATCAGTTTATAATTGTCATGAGTAAAACAAACGCGATGTAGTTCATCAGCTTTCTTCAGAAACATGTTCACTAACTAGCTGCAAATGCGATACATCAGCTTTAGACATGATGAATCCACGGGCCATTGCTGACTGTATTGCGTTCTCCAGAATTGTGGTTGCTTCTGACCGTGGAATCAATGATTTGAAATTTGGATCAAGCAGCTGATGCAGCTTAATGTGATCATTTACAGGAAATCGATGGTCAAGCTGGTTGAGAGTTGACAGCTTGATCATTCGTATTTTGTCATCATCATCATATTTTAAAGTCACGTATAGACTGAATCATCATCAATGTTGAATTCCAACGCGTTGATGATGATGCCTTCTTTGACTTATCATTGTGTCTATGACTGTCATTGATGGCGTTAGTGCTGCTCTCAGAGGCATCCATTATTGATGCACTGAGCTGATCATCTACAAGAAGCAATTCGCACACTTCTTTTCAGGGTCTTTATCATTTCTTTATCCTCTGTGAATGCTGCATCGTCCTCTATAATTGCGGTCTTGAAATTCTTCATTTTTATTGATGCTGTCGGTGGTATTAAGGTGCAATACGTGTGCTGTAGTGCTGATAAGAGTCAACCTTCAATAGCTTTTGAAGTCTTTATCATAATTGCAGTACCATCATGGCAGCTAGTATTTTGTGATCAACAGAAAAGCTTTTCAAGACAGAGCTGATATGGTCAGCAAGGTCATGTGGAAGAGGATTAAGTAATGCGACAGTTATTATAACGGCGAACGAAATACGGCGGCTAATGAGGCGCGCCGCATATTTTTCGGCGGATTTACGGCGGATTTACGGCGGACGAAAATTCGGCGGCGTAGCCGGCGCGCGGCGCCGGCTGAGGGGTCTAATCACGAGCACGTGATTTGAGACCCCCTGCCCAAGACATCGGTAAGTAGCCGTCTCTTTTATAAGTGGGGGGAAGCCGCTGATTCAAAAACTCGTTGGGTTCAAACTGTGTGTGTACCACCTTTGGTAACGGAGAAACGACAATTATGCGTTGATACAACATATGCAATTTTTTCCCCTTAAAGTAAACCGAGGGGTTAGGAGAATACAACTAGCATCCCCCATCCCCCTTTCCATTTGAGTAAACACTGAGATGGAGATGGGAGGAATGGGGAGGGGGAGAGCGTATGACATCACACAGATGCAAAATAGGTCTGTAAGGAGACGATATACGTGTTCCTCATCATATGGCAATGTTCGATGAAGTTTGAAGTTAAGCGATATATTATGTTCAGGTCTCTTTGTGTAGAGATGATGTGGGGTGCGGGGAGGTGGGTAAATATACATGGGTAAAATGTGTTGAATCACGGGTAAAATAGCTGAACTATTGGCGATTGCTGAATCGACATGTGTCTAGTGAATTAGGGCTGTATGTATTATGTCGCAAAGTGTCTGGCGAATTTGTAAGGGTATTACTGGTGTTGCAAAGTGTCTGGGCGAATTGTGCTATATTATTTGTGTCGCAAAGTGGTCCAGCGAATTTGTGCTGTATTTTTGTGTCGCTGTGTCTAGCGAATTTGTGCTGTATTATTGTGCCGCAAAAGTGTCTAGCGAATCGTGCTGTATTTTTGTGTCGCAAAGTGTCTGGTGAAAGTAGAAGATGAACATGGTTACTTGTTGAAATCCTCGTTCTTAATATGTTCTTTCACCATATACTGTTATCTTTTTTACATGAAGTGAATGAAGAAACAAGACTATTTTCCATAATATTAAACTCATAGACAGGCCAGTACAATTATCTTCAACGATTCCAGTTCCTGGTATTTATATCTTTATGGTACGATTCCGATACGATTCCAGTGTTTCCGACGTTCAGAAATAATGGACATTCCGGGAAGTCTCGTCAATGGGGTGGGATCCTCTTTAAGACGGAACATAATTTGTCGATTGTATACAAACATACGGAGATAAATTGTTATTGGTATAGAGTAGTATTAGGTTAAACAATATCACGCTAAGGTTCGAACAATTGTTTTGTATTGAAACTGGAAAATATTTTTTTTAAATTTCCACTTTTTATAGAAGGGAATGGAAATAATAAGAAAGGACTAAATCAAACAAAAGTGGGTGGGTGTGGAGATTGAGGTGAACTGCGTGGTTCTGTAAAAATAAGATGTAGGTTTCTCAATAGCTAATGGGGGCGGAATTGGTTGTTTCCCCTCCTTTCGTCCCCGACCAGAGTTCAGTGCGCAACGGGTATAGAGGGGCCACGGGTATTAAGAGGGGCCACGGGTATGGAAAAGCGCTACGGGTATGGAGGGGGCCACGGGTAAGGAGGGGCCACGGGTATTTGGAGGGGCCACGGGTATGGAGGAGCCACGGGTATGGAGGGGGCCACGGGTATGGAGGGGCCACGGGTTTGGAGGCACCACGGGTATGGAGGCGCCGCGGGTATGGGAGGCACCATGGGTATGGAGGGGCGCCACGGGTATGGAGGCACCACGTAAGGCACAGGTCGACTCATTGGGATTTAAACCCGTGACCTATGGCACGCTATATCGGCTAACAACCAGAGCTACCGTGTACTCACTGACAGATTATAGAACAATAGTTTTGTCAGTTCATCTCGTTGTTATTATTGAACAATAGATTTATCAGTTCGTCTAGTTATTTTTTTTTTTTTGGAAGAATAGTTTTATCAGTTCTTAAGTTGATAAATTCATTTATCGATTCTAATCAACAAGAACAATTGTGTATAACTAGGCACTTATGTGTGCAAGTGTTTTTGAAAATATTTTATAGTATAGTCTAACATTGGAGAAAGCTACAGAAATATGACTCCCAGTTGGCAGAAGCTATTTTTAGAGCGATTTGATCTACAGCATATATCTTTCTCTATTCAGTCAGTAATGATGAAGTAATCCGATGACTAATCTAACAAAACCACCCCATCTAAGTTACTGTATGGTTTCAATCGCTCTTGTGAGTGTATAATCATAGTATCATTATGCGTCATAGTATAAACAGTACGATTATACTACACTCACAGACTTGATTATACATCGCTCTAAAAAATATATGCGGCCTGTGTAATCAAGGTCTGTCTGTGATTGTATGGTTATGTCTGTTCTGGGGTTTAATCGAGTATGTGAACGTCATTGTCTTTCTCATTGTATATCATGCAGCAGATTCGTTGGTAATGTTCTTGATTGTGTACCATGCTTGTGTTTGTGCAATAATTCATGTGATATACATTATAATACTGTATGGTAGGTCATTTATGACCATGTCTGTGATGGTATAATCAAGCTCATATGACAATATCATAATTCACAAGCCCGTAAGTTTGTCAATCTGGTACTGCGGGACATAGTTAACTACCTTAGATGTTTGTATTTTCCACAATCTTCATTTAAAAAAAAGACCTCTAGACTTGTCTCCCTTGTGTAACGAAACATTCTGAGCACGCGCTTCTCTCCGTGGTCCTTGTCAATCAAATACGGTTATAGTCCCTTAAGTCACTAATTTTGACTTTCTTCTAGCCAGTAGTGGAGGGAAAACAACAGCAGTTATTGGTTCTGGTAAGCCACGTGGAGGTCGGTTACTGACCTTCTTCCTCTTCACACCCCCCCCACCTAACGGAACTGGTTTGAGGTTCGCAGTTTAAAGGTGAGATTGGGCTCTTCCAGGCATTTCTCACATTGTTGTCTTTTTGATCAACATGGCGTTACTTTCAACACATCGATTACCACCTGGCCGCAGATTAACATGACGTTACTTTCAACACATGGATTACCACCTGGTCGCAGATTAACATGACGTTACTTTCAACACATCGATTACCACCTGGGTCGCAGATTAACATGACGTTACTTTCAACACATCGATTACCACCTGGTCGCAGATTAACATGCCCTCAATGGGTAGTCTTACCTGCATTTTCATAATTATTCCAAGCGAGATGATATTTTCGAATACATTATGAAAGTAAAGAAAAAACGGTTTGTGTTTTCTATTCAACCTGGCACAATTTCAAAAGAATTACAATGCCTCCTTGGGTGGTGTTGGCCCGGTTGTGTCCCTTGATTATTTCCTTGCATCTCTGCCATCTTCACTTCAGCCGCACTATTAAAGCACAAGCCGCAGAGCGGGACATTTTTTTTTCCCTGCCATATCTTCTATTTTTATCCCTCCATCTTCCTCTTTCCCCCACCCTGCCCCACCCTTTTTTCCCTTTTTTGTTTCCATAACGAATGTACGTCACTTGTCACTTTGCACATTTGTTTGTCTTGGAACAAGGGGAAATTTGTTGTTGGACATAGACTGGGGGCGGGGTGTGTGTGTGTGTGTGGGTGAGTGAAGGAAAGGTGAGACCAGATGAAACAGTCCTCAACATTGTTGCTGTAGGAATGAGTGAGAGACGGTGTGATAAATGGTATTTATCGGTGTGATAGATTGTATTTATCGGTGTGATAGATTGTATTTATCGGTGTGATAGATTGTATTTATCGGTGTGATAGATTGTATTCATCGGAGGATGTCCGGCAGGAGCTTTAGCTGGTAGTTCTAACACCTTACATCGCGGACAAAAAAAGTAACTCATTTCTTGATGCACTGGGTGCGTGCGGATGGAGAGTTCCCGAGACTTGAGGTTGATGGTGCACGCACTCTGCATTGATGACGGTAGTTGTATAGGTTAGTGTTGACTACATTCGCTTGTTGATTATAGTATTTATTTAACCTGTATTGACGATTTTGGTTTTTATTACAAATGTGTCGATGATGGTTAGTACACCTGCGTTGGTGGTGGTTGTTGCACGTGTGTCGATGATGGTTTTATTACACCTATGTTGATGATGGTTTACACCGTGTTGATGATAGTTATTATACCTGTGTTGATGATATTTATTACACCTGTGTTGATGATGGTTAATATACCTAGTGTTGATGATAAGTTATTACACCGGTGCTGATGATAGAAGTTATTAGATCCGTAGTTGATGATGAATATTATAACTAAAGGGAGATATTTATTGGTGATCAAAAGTTGATGATGGTTTTATTACACCTATGTTGATGATGGTTTACACCTGTGTTGATGATAGTTATTAGTACCTGTGTTGATGATATTTATTACACCTGTGTTGATGATGGTTATTACATCTGTGTTGATGATAGTTATTACACCTGTGTTGATGAGCTATTATACCTGTAGTTGATGATGGCGTTGCCATTAAACCTGTGTACATGAGTATTATTATTGTTTATGTTGATTATAGTTGTTGCACATGTGTTGATGATGGTTATTACATCTATGCTGAATATAGTTATTACACCTGTGTTGATGATGGTTATTACACCTGTGTTGATGAGTTATTACACCTATGAAGTTGATGATGGTTATTGGCGTCCTGTGTTGATGATGGTTATTACACCTGTGTTGATGATGGTCATTACACCTATGTTGATTATAGTTATTACACCTGTGTTGATT
>JAGDYQ010000041.1:3437829-3483215 GCA_021962125.1 Bulinus truncatus
CATCCGTCCCCAAATTTATAATAATCGCATCTAGAGACATACATGTAGACATATGCATCTAGAGACAGACTTCTAGAGACATGCATCTAGAGACAGACTTCTAGAGGCATGCATCTAGAGACATACATACGGAGACATGCATCTCTAGGGACCCCCATCTAGGAACATACATCATAGACAGACTTCTAGAGACATACATCTAGAGATAGACTTCTAGAGACAGACTTCTAGGGGCATACATCGAGAGACATACATCTGGAGACATGCATCTAGAGACATGCATCTAAAGACATGCATCTAGAGACATGCATCTAGAGACATACATCTAGAGACATACCCATGCATCTAAAGACATACATCTAGAGACAGACATGCATTTAGGGCAATACATCTAGAGACCGACATTCTATTAAACAGCAGATTTTTTTCGTTTGTCTTTTTTATAATCAACTGACGAACATAATTTAAAAAAAAAATAATTAAAAAGTGAGAAACATGGCATTGAACCCAAACTGTACGACCTACATCCCCGGTTAATTAGGTCAGGTTAATAACGCGAACATTGAGTGCCAGCACTGCCCGGTGCCCAGGACACTAACACTATCCACAGTATTTGGGGGGTGGGGGGGGAGAGCGGGGGAGGAGGGGCAATGACCACGGCGAACTACAATTCCTCACAGGTCCTGTGGGAGAAGGGGAGTTGGGGGGGGTAGCGACAGACTTAACGACCTGTTGGAGGTGGATGTCAAACTGGCATTCGGGTGAATTCAGCGCCCAAGTCTATATGGTCTTCATTTGAAAGAAACGGACCCTGCCCATTAGCAAGACCTCAATGAATAGCAGACAGACATGACAGCTGTAGCGTGTAGCTAGGATCTTTTTAAGTCTTTTTTTTCATGGAAGCAACAGATTTAGAATCCCTGAAACCATGGTTGCAGCCAATCAAAACATTTCACAAAACTTTTTGACACCATAGACACAACTACTTCTACTAACATTTATGTCAGCCTTGAATTTAGACTGTAACACTGCCAACTGGGATCGTTT
Source organism: Bulinus truncatus (assembly GCA_021962125.1). NCBI lineage: Eukaryota > Metazoa > Mollusca > Gastropoda > Planorbidae > Bulinus > Bulinus truncatus. The sequence goes on from JAGDYQ010000041.1 coordinate 3,438,877, forward strand.
TATACTGCCAACTGGGATCGTTTTATACTGCCAACTGGGATCGTTAAATTCCAGTTCTAGACAGTTCTGAGCATAGGTTCATTTACATATTTTTTAAGATATACTTTATTCATTTATTTCAGACCGAACCAGGCAGACAGACAAACAGGAAGATGAGCGGACAGGTAGACAGACGGACACACAGGGGAAGACAGTCAGGTGAACAGATAGACAGATGACCACTAGGACCACCTGCGTCACTAAAAGGTATGTTGGAGTCGGTGGCAGTCAGTCTCAGAGCAGAGAATCCTTCCCCCGTTGATGATCACTGAGGTTTGAACCCTGGACTCTCAGATCGACAGTCAAGCGTTCTAAGCCTTTCGACCTAACATTCCCTCGGTTGCAGAAAGGTGAGAGAAGGTACAATTCAAGTCTTCAACAGTGTCTATACATCGAGGATAAAGAGATAAACAACTCATCTTTACAGGGACTCACTAAAGACCGGCTCAGCTGGCTGGAAAACCCTTAATAACTGAAGAAAAAATTTCTACACACCATCATGTAAATAGAACAACTGGCAAACCTTGCAACCTTCTTTCTATCTATGCCACAGATGATACAGAAGCTTTTGCTCTCTATAAACAGTCGCCCCCCCCAGGCCACTATATATATATATATATATATATATATATATATATATATATATATATATATATATATATATATATATATATATTTAGGTGTTTTCCCAACCAAACAAGTCTAGAGAGAATTGATTTTGTTTTTCCCCTTAAGATAAAACTGAAGTAGAAGAAACCAACTTAGTTATTGATTAGGTCGCTTCTAACTTCTTCCCCCCCACCCCATTCTACTCCTTCTTTCTCTCTCTCTCTCACCCCTCCTCTAACATGCACGTTACCAACTTACATTCATCCTCGTTTCTCTCCTTCTCGCTCTCTCAATCCTCTCCCACCTCCCTTTCATTTTTATGTTTCAGCAAAGAAAAAGCACAAATTACAAGATTGTTGAAGTGTGTATTTGAAAATGACCACTGGTCATTGAACGAATATATGTGTGTTTTGTTTTTTCCTTTTTTCTAATGATCGTTGGGCGCGAGTTTTTACTGCAGACTTGTATGAAATGATTTATAGCGCCTGCGTGTGTGTGTGTGTATGTTATGTCTGTGAAGTGTTTGGTGTTGTGTTCATTTATATGAACACAGTTATACAGTTAAAGGAAAAATAATAGCGGAGTGTTCTTATTCGAACAGTGTATAACTGGTCAGTTGTGTGATTGTATTGCACGACATAATGGTCAGTTGTTGATTATTAATGCACGACACAATGGTCAGTTTGTGATTGTATTGCACGACACAATGTTGAGTTGTTCAACAGCACTGAATGGCACAATGGCTAAAAACAACACGACTCTGTCGTATCTTGATGTCGCCATGGGCGGCCGGCGTTCAAGCCCTTGGGGGAGCCCCATTTACTATTTTTAGTATCACATTGCAGTTCCCATCTATGTACCTGTTAGGATAAAGTGTTTATCTCTTATAGCCTATGAACCCCTATGGACTATTTTTTTGTAGTTGCCCTTCTGTTATTAGTAAGGTTAAAGGTTACTTTCATCCCCGATTTCTACAGAAGAACTTTCACCATGACCTCAGAGAAAATTCCTTTGGTCACTCCACCGGAATAGAACCTGGCACCCTCAGGCCGACAGTCCAGCGCTTAACCAGTGCGACCACCATCCCGTCTCCGGGACTATCGATGTTTAGGGGTCTGAGGTTGTTTTTTAGAATTCCTTTATTACCGATTTTGACGACGATTGTCATGACCTGTGTTGTATGTGTGTGGGTGGGTGCGTGTGTGTTTTTCCTCACTCCCATATTGTTTACACTTATCAACTGCGTCACTCTAAACTTTTTATAAATATTCCCTCTACATTATCACGTGTTTATATCTTAGTGTTCTAACTGACGTCTCGCAATATCTCGTGAGAATCTCGTGGGCGACTTTGTGTAAATGTTTCCTGATTTTGAATTATTTCTCAAGAAATGTAGGAATGCAGTCGAGAGAAAAACAAACTTCTGTGTTTCAGGATATGACTAAGTTGTGCTACTTAACAGGTAAAATAAATTATATGTGGCCTGCATAAATATTCACGTGTTTAAAGTCGTTATGTCGTCTCTCTCTCTCTCTCTCTCTCTCTCTCTCCTCTCTCTCTCTCTCTCTCTCTCTCTCTCTCTCTCCCCCCTCTCTCTCTCTCCTTCTCCTCTCTATCTCTCTCTCCTTCTCCCTCTCTCCCTCTCTCTCCTTCTCCTCTCCTCTCTCTCCTTCTCCTCTCCTCTCTCTTCTTCTCTTCCCCTTCTCTCTCTCCCCCTTCTCTCTCTATATATATAAATATGCCTTTATTGCTCGCTTAATTTTTGATTCTGCACCAACATGCTGGCCAGAATGGGTTTGTTTACTGTTATAAATTTGGGAAGATACAAAGCAGCATGGTGTTAAGTTAAAGAAGGCATCATGAAGATGAGAATAAAGCAAGAAGAAATAGAATGAAAGAAAGTGAAGCCCCCAAGGAAAAAGATTGAAAGCCGAAAAATTGTTTTGGCTCGAACCGAAGAAAGGATACGAGTGGTATCCCCTCTCAAACATATATTTCCCCTTCACACCGACTTATTAGATAAAGACGTGCATTCAGGCGCTGTGGTCTAAACCAGGTCAAACCTTTAAAACAGTAACGTGTCTGCAAACACAGACAGACAAACTAGTTAATTGAACAGGTGCACAAAGAAAAACTAGCTAAGATATGTTGTGCACAAAGACAAACTAGGTTATCTGACTATGTGCACACAGATGAACAAGTTATCCGATTATGTACACAAAGACAAACTAGTTATCACCTGATGAAAGTGTGCGCACCAAAACTAGTTTAGCTGATGATTTGAACACAGACAGACTCGTTTTCTGATGATGTGTACATCACATGGTATGACAGACTAAATTAGCTAAATATGTGCACGCAGACAGGCGCAAACGATTAAACTCAACCGTTTCATCCCATTTCAATGATTAGCAACAACAGTGCAAGTTTTCGTATCAGCTATTACACAAGCTATAGTTTAGGGGCCCCCACTTAAATATTTGGCACTGTCCTTATAATATCTGGACTTTAAAGAATTTCCCCTTATCTGAAAATTAGCCCAGGGCTGCATCAAGCACTAGGTACTATAGAATGGTATTAATCGATTGTCGGAAATATTTTCTTCAACCTCAAGACTTCTTCCAACTTTTATTTTACTAATGACAAACTAAAGAATTTCGACTGGCACTTCCCAATCAGACATCTCTCCCCCCCCCCAATGGGACTTCCCACTTATTTTCCATCTGAGGGTGCTGCATTCATTCACAGGGGAGGGGAGGGGTCTATAACATTACTAGAGGTGGTCAGAGGCGGACTTGGAAGCATGCCTGGGGGGGGGGTCTAAGGCGAGTGTCATTTGCTGGGGTCAGGGGTCAGCGTCAGAGGCGAGATTTTTGAAAAAAAAAATTTGGCTTTGTTACAGTTATGTAACAAGAAACTCCTAAGCCCCACCTCCCCTCAAGTATAGAATCCTACAGATAGATAGATAGATAGATAGATAGATAGATAGATAGATGAGATTGATAGATAGATAGATAGATAGAGTAGATCGATCGATAGATAGATAGATAGATGAATCAGATAGATAGATGGATAGATAGGGAATAGTTCAATAATTTCAAATGATCGGGCACGCTTTGGGCCCTGCCCAAGATTCATGGGTCCCCCTCTTGTATTTCACGGTGCTAGGATAGATGTACCGGCTTCAAGATCCCCCCAACCCAACACTCCTCAAAGTTAGCACATATTCCCCCTTCATTTTATACTTGTATAAACAATGAACCGCCGTGTTACTTCCTGGCTGGCGAAATCTGGCACGAGTCTATTTTTAGAACTTGTTGGAGATTGAGCTTCAAATTGACCTTTGACACGTGCAAAGTTGACTTGTCTTCATTAGCACAGGCTTATTCTATTTCTTATAATGGGTCATGCAGAAAGGGAAAAAACCAACAACAACAATACGTCGCTTATACAGTATCTGTGGTAAATCCGGTACCATCAGAGGGCCGCAGTTATATCCCCCGAACCCCATCACCCCACACCCAACCACGCCCACCAAACAAAATAAAAAATAAATAAATAAACGGTGACAAACTCTATTAAATATATAGAATTTGTACGACTAAAATTTGTTAAAAAAAGAGTACCCGGGCATAAAAGAGAGACTACGGGGAGTTCAGTTAGCATGGGTTTTATTTGTGCATTCATAGATTGTTTTTCTTTTTGGACGGCCCCTTGGAGATTTGAGGGAGAGAAAGGGGAAGTGGGGAGGGGAGGCTTTGAATTAATTAGACCCTGAAAGTGTATTAGGAAGAAATCGCTGGGAAAATTCTAAAAATACACACGCACACCAATATACACTGTATATCAGAGATAAGCGGACAACGGACGCGTCCGCTTGCGGACTCAGATCCACTGAACTTTTCCGAATCCGCGGACTGACAGGGCCTCTTTGTATGGTTAAGTTGTGGACTCGCGGACTGACGTGGATCTTCTTTAGCGTTACCATAAAAAATTTCAAGTCATTTAAACAGCTAAATTTCAGCAATGCGAGCACTTGGACTGACTACGGACCAATGTTGTAAAGGTCTGCGGACGCGGATCATTGATAGAAATCTGCCGACGGACATGAACAACTAAATTTCAAGATCCGCACACCTCTGCTGTATATACATGTATAATTAATGCCCTGAATGTGTCATTAGTACCATCAATGTACACTTTATATACATGTATAATTAATGTCCCTGAATGTGTCACTAGTACACACCATTTAACACTGTATATACATGTATAATTAATACCCCAGAATATGTTACTCATTACCACTATTGACACTTTCAATATATACATGTATAATTGATGTCCCTGAATGTGTTACTATGTACCACCATTGTACACAATATATACATGTATAATTAATTCCTTGAATGTGTTACTGCGTACTACCATTGTACACCTATATATATACATGTATAATTAATGCCCCGGATGTGTTACTAGTACCACCATTGTACACTGTATATACATGTATAATTAATGACCCTGAATGTGTCACTAGTACCACTATTTTCCACTGTATATACATGAATATAAATTAATGCCTTAGGCTCCGATATGTTACTAGTACATTCATTGACACTGTATATACATGTATGATTAATGTCCCTGAATGTGTGCACATAGTACCACTATATGCACTCTATATATACATGCTATAATTAATGCCTTAGATAATGTGTCACTAAGTACCACTATTGTTCACTGTATATACATGTATAATTAATGCCCCGAATGTGTCACTAGTACCACCATTCGTTCACATACAAACCATATACATATATTATAAGCCCCCCCTTTACCCCGTGTGTTCCTAAACAAGAAATACAATGATCAATCAATTGCAAAAGGGATCTTGGGTATTCTAGCCTCCCTCCCCCAGCCCGCCCCCACCATCCCTCGTGCTAGCGTTAAATGAGTATTGTTGGTAGGTATGTAGGTTGGCGGTCTACCACACCATGCCATTGTGGCTCCACCACACCCACCCACTACATCCCTAACTATTAAAGAGAAATCCCTGCAGTTGGCGTAAAAAGAAAAATACACGTCACGCCCCGCACCTGTATGTCCATACAACAAAAAAAACTGACCATGCATAGCTGGTTTGATGCTTTAACAGCATAAAGAGACCCCCCGCAGCCATTAAACCTAGGGGCCCCTGACTGACGATGATAGCCGGTGCCCCCTGTGGCCACCCCTTTCCTTCCAAAAATGGGACTCAACTTTGCTACGGCCAACGAAATATAAAATTATAAATAAATTTCTAGAAGGCATAGGGGGCCCCTCTTTGGGCCTATCGCCCTTTATAGCTAACTAACGGTATGTTAATAAACCATACAAAGCACCTACAGTGAAATAGTAATTAATGAAAGCACAGTACAACTTCTTTTATTATGCTCAATTTTTTTTTGCAATGAAGTCCAGAATCAGTAACATTACAATTTTGGTATCGTCCCGGAATCAGAATTGGCATCGTTACGATTTCGGTATCGTAGCTTCAGCCATGAAATATGTCACCTTCACGCGCGAGGAACTGGATTTGATAATAAAATATATAATTTAGACTTTCGAAACATAACTTGTGGGCAAATAAATTTAAGAAGGCCTGAATTCGCCCCAATTTCAGTATTTTTTTGTTTTTAGAAGTACCATTAAAAACCTTGATGAAAATGTAATCCCAACATTATTCTGCCTGGACTCCTTTAAATTCCCACCTCAATCAAAGATGCCGAAGATATTTATTTATACAATCACATGGGAGCAGTTGAACTATTGGGTCCATTCTCGTTTATAGAAACAGAATCAAAAACTGGTCTAAACCTACAATATTAGTTCATTACTACACTACATTTGTATTGTCGTAAGCTGGTGCACATTCTCTACCGTGTACTATTGATTGGTTATAGCCTTGCATTACATTTATACTTTCTATTTAACTACATTAAAAAAGCAAAAAAGCTGTTCATTCTATGGTTTTATTGTGCTGTCTTGATATTCTCATATAAAGTGAGTAATATTTTTGTATTGATTGATGAAATAATGGCATCCTTCAATGCCCTACGGTGCATCTTATACGTATCACAAACTTTCATTTTCAGTCCTTTGAACTTACGCGAGTCAGTAGCAAGGGGTGGGTGTGGGTGTGGGAGGGGAGGGGGAGCGATCCAGGCGAAAGCCTGCTTATCATCAAGAGGCATTATCGTGTCTAATAATAATCTCTAAGCCCATCATCAAGGGGCGGTATCGTGTCTAATAATAATCTCTAAGCCCATCATCAAGGGGTGGTATCGTGTCTAATAATAATCTCAGTTCTGTCCATCAAGGAGGCGGTATCAGTGTTCTAATAATAATCTCTAGGCCCATCATCAAGAGGGCGATGTCGTCTCTAATAATAATCTCTAAACCCATCATCAAGGGGCGGTATCGTGTCCAATAATCTCTAAGCCACCACGTTTTTTCAAAATTTTCGTTCCGGATGCTTTGAACAATAAAGAAAAATGGGCTTCATATTTTGATTTTATTTTGCACCCCGTGTCTTCCCCCACCCCCATCCCCGGAGCCCATCATCAAGGGGGCAGTATCGTTAATCTAATAATAATCTCTAAGCCACCACGTTTTTTCAAAATTTTCGTTCCGATGCTTTGTACAAAGAAAAATGGGTTTCATATTTTGATTTTATTTTGCACTCCGTGTCTTTCCCCCACCTCATCCCCGAAACCCCAATAGTAGTATTTTTTTTGCAAATACATGTTTACATATTTAAATGTTTTTTTTTTAAAAACCACTATAATGGATTTTATTTTCTCGATCTTTTGAAAATACAACTATTAACTCATAAATTAAATACTCAGATTAGCCTTTAACCTAACTAATAACATAACTTGAAAAAGCCTCCGCAAATCCCGCCGTAGTCCAACGGAAACCGCCCAAACTGGCTGGATAATAAAATCTGACTGCACTTGTAAGGCCTTCATGGTGAAGTAGGCCCCTGCCCTGTGTTAATTTAGTGTGCCCTACTATCTGTCTATAATTCAAAATTTTGTTTTAATTCTTGCCGGGAATCTTTTCATCTCTTTATTTAGGCCATAGTCCTTGTAATGTTATTTTCACGTCTGCTGATCACTTCTATCGAAAATAGTTCACTATACATACATGCGAGCGAGCGCGAACAAATACACACATTGGACATGTATTACCGTATCGTCCGTATATAATATGTATATATCCCGGCGAACTGTTGCGTGACCATTTACCACATGCTTCAATTCGGCTTCGACCGCCCGTTTATGCGCTCTGAAGGTCAGGCACAGCTGCAGTTCTGTCTCGAAGCTGATACATGCCTTTGATCGCATTGGGCGCCGCTAAAAATTAGGTAGCTTTCCCCTCAAAGTATGGCAAACGCTAATCGTACCACTCAAACATCTTAAGCAAGAAGGGAAAAAACAAAATATTTGTTTATTTTTGTGTGTGTGTGTGACGTGTAAATCATTTTTATTGGATTTATAATTTCATTTATTTTTTTGCTGTTTATATCAATTGATATACCTATAATTTCACCAGCAATCAAAATTATTTGGAGAAAAAAATTCAGTGAGATTAAAAAAAGTAAAACAAACAAAAATCCAAACCAATGTTTACTTAATGTGGCTTTGTTCTTTGTCAACCCGTTTGTAACAAAATGTATTCTGCGGCTTTGTGTGTGTCTAATGTGTGGTGTAAACCTCAAAAACAACGGCCACTTCTTCGGGGGCAAAGAGCAAAATAGGACGGGAAGGGGGTGGAGAGGGCGGTCGGGAATTGCGGCTGTTGATAAGCTTTGTTATTTCAGAAGTGACACGGAGCAGTACGGCGAAGGGGTGAATTTGTCTGGTTCAAGTGCTTCAAAAATAATGATTACGACGGTTCGACGCTCCACTATCACAAATCGTCACCTTCTGGCAAACACCAGGGCTACAATCTTGTATATATTTTTTTTTTGCTTTATCCAGAAACTTAGCAAAACGGCGGTACCACAGCTAAACGCATCATTACACAAAAGATCTGGTACTTTCATCACGTCATTAAGATAATTTTTTTTTGTTTATTAATGGCTATACATTTAGTATAATCTAGACATTTTTCATATTTTTTACCCCCATCAATGGGGAAAAAGTGAGCCAGTAGCTCTGCCTAACACCCAAGTCTTCACGAAAACAAGCAATAAGACATTTTAGTTTATATTTTAGACTTCAGTTACATAAAGGTGATGGGCCCAGGTACAAAATGCAAAGAATTATTAAAAAATGTAAAAAAATTTACATTATAAATTTATAACAAGTTTAAAAAAGCATCCCAAAAAATCCCGCCTTATTTTCAATTTATATACAATATATAACACAGGCAGGGCTGTTAGAATGTTTAAAGGTGCTCTAAGCAGAGACTTTCAGAGAGACATGAGTGGGTAGTCGATAACCTAAGTCGAGGGTCTATTTGACATATATTAATTACTGTAAATTAACATCCCTTTTATACTGAGGGTGTGGTCACCCCCCCTCCCAATGTCATAGAAAAAAAATAAAATATCTCTAAGAATGGAACTAAACGTTGGCGGCACACGCCCAACTCTTCAATATATTTTTTTCACCGATTTTTGCGTCATTGTTTTTATTGAATGTTTTAAACTTTGGTTCCACGGTAGTTCCACCCACCCCCACCCCCGGCCTGCATAAGGGATGGGGGACTCAGCCCCTTTAACCCTCATCTATAATATTTCAACTGCCCCAAATAATTGTATAACTGCCACTTTACGACAGGTACGCTGGTTTGTCATATCTTATGACTCAAACACTCTGACCGCCTGCTGTATTGCAGTTAATGTTTTTACACCTGCCACTTTGATGCACAGGTACAGCTAATAAGGCTTATATCTTATGACTCAAACAAGACTGATCGCCTGTTGTACGTGTTAATAATTGTATAACGTCGTTTGATCATATAAACTACTACAGGACGTTTAGTTTGACATTTGTCCTGAGGTGCAATGATGATGGAGGCCCATGTAGGATACCAAGTGACTAGTTACTTTTGGATTTGAACTTATGGCATACAGACTGCACCAAAACCCTATTATGTGCCCCCTTTGCAGTATTGCAGAGAAGCATGCACAAAGGATCGACTGTAGACATTTTACATACAATATTTAGTTTAGTTAATAAAATAAATATAAACTTAGGACTATTTGTGTACAGAGTTTTGGCTATGTCATCATTTTTTCATTTTAAAATTTATAGCTAAATTTAAAAAAAAAAAATGAGTCCTCTGCAAAATTTAAGTACTTAATGAATGAAAGGGAGAAAAAATGTTACAAATTCAGCGAAAATTTAAATTATTCCCTTTAACGCCAAGCAAAAAAACTAACCTATATATATGTATCATAACAGAGCAAAGTTTATCATAGCAGGGAGACATCGGAGCGAACGGACGATCAATTCTATATTATTACTGCTTACCTCATCCTGAGTGAGAGGGTGGAATGGCCGAGCGTATGCACTGACCTCTCGCAGCGGAGTAGACGAGAGGAGGGGAGGGGGTGGGCGGTGGGTGGAGTGTAATGGTGAAATGACCTTCTGCTAATGAAGATTGTTGTCTGCTGAATACAATGTCTGTTGTCTGATTTTTTTTTTTACTGAGTGTTTGTTTCATTTCCTTCTTGTTATACAATGAAATCAAATCCGGCATATAAAAAATATATGTCAATCGTGTTCAGTTTCTGTTAATTGTTTCAATTTGTTGGTTGTTTTTTTGTATATCTATTTCGTTTACATTGTCAAACATACACATACACGCATATATATAAACACGCACACTTATAAACAAAAAGAAAATGTTAATAAATGCCAACAGAAAGTTTAAAAAAAAATAGGCTAGAAAAAAGTAGGATAGAAAGAAGGAAATAAAAACAGCTGTGAAGGAAAAATAAAAAAAGTTCACTTTTATCTTTTAGACAGACAGACATGCAGACAGACAGACAGGCAGGGAGTCAGACAGATAGATAGATAGATGGATGGATAGATATATAGATATAGATATAGATAGATAGATGGATGGATGGATGGATAGATAGGTAGATAGATTGATAGATAGATAGATTTATGATATTATTTTGCCCCCGAGGCATTATCTGGTCTGAATCCACTCTGGTCCCCGTACGTATGTATGACAATCATTGATGATATTCTATAATTACTTTATCTGTAACACATTCTCTGTATAATACTAGTGCTGCTTTCAGCGTATTGTGGTTTGCGTTTTTTGTATTATCTGATTTGACACAAATTTGTACTGGCTGGGAGGAGGGTGAAAAAGGGGGGGCTTTTCAATTTTAGGCCTTAGACATCTTCTACTGCTTTGCAGACATCAAAACGTATTTCCTATCAATTATTTCAACTTCACTGGCTCCTAAACGTATTATAGCGTTGTATTCGGTTTTTTTTAAAAATCTTTTTACTGGTGATTTAAAAATAGCACTTCATCAAAGACTTTTACATTTTTATAATATACTTCAGTCGCTTGCAACAATATAATGTACAGGTATGACTTTGAAGTATATTGGTCTCCTTAGATTGAACAAAGTAAAATAACATATAGTGTTCAGTCTGGATTACTCAGGTACACACTATTGCATGTATTGCATACAGCCATAGATATACAGCCATAAAAGCCATAAATACAGCCATACACGGGCATACTTACACAGCCATACACGGGCATACCCCCAGCCATACACGGGCATACTTACACATGTATACACGGGCATACTTACACAGCCATACACGGGCATACTTACACAGCCATACACGGGCATACTTACACAGCCATACACGGGCATACTCACACAGCCATACACGGGCATACTTACACAGCCATACACGGGCATACTTACACAGCCATACACGGGCATACTTACACAGCCATACACGGGCATACTTACACAGCCATACACGGGCATACTAAAAGGGATTTCGATTGAAAATTTCGGGGAGGGTGGGGGAGAGGTGGAAGATGGAAAAGACAAAGCGATTTATTTCTTGTTCAACAAATGTTCTATTTATATTGTATAACAGAGTAACCTGCTTTCTTTTTTTTAAATCTGTCGAGGAGTTAAGTTGATTTAAGTATTCATTAATTAATTTTGGTTTGTGCATGTGTGTTAATCACACTTTTCTAGTAACTCAAGAGAGTGTTAATTTTTATATTGTTATGTGACGTAGTTTTTTATAGTTTGACGTCATTTAAGATTTTGCGTAGAAACAAGCCTTGGTGATAACGGCAGTTGCTTTCTAGTTCTTGAACATACAAGACGTATTATTATTTAACTCCAGAAGAAGTCAATATATTCGCTTTCATATGGCAACTCATATATATATTATTTGATCTTTTGAAGATGTGCCTTTATGATTCAACATGTTTGCTATGTTAATGTCTTCGTAAATAAATGTACCAATGAATCAGCAACATTGAATTGTGCATTGATTTAGTAGTGTTTGTGTGTGAGGAATAAGAGACACGCTACCACAGTAACGCCTCCAAGATCAGTCTGACTGCAACTGCAGCCAGACCCCATAACATCAAGATAACCTTATAAACCTTCACAATGGTGGCAGCGGTGGGATTCGATTTAGATATAATGCATCTGGCGACAATTCCTCATAAAACCGCATTCCCCACACAAAATAAATAGATCTGATAAAACATTTAAAGAAAAACATTTAATAAAATAAGAAAAAATTTGAAGGTAATTTGGTTGGATTTTTTAAAACATTAGAAATTAAACAGTGTACCATAGTGCACTAGCTGATGAAGACGACTAAATAGTCTGACGTCATGGGGGCAAAAGGTATAACTTTGGAATTAGAATGGAAGGAAATGTACACAATTCATCAGAAAAAACACCACAGGACCAGAATGTTCAGGAAATGTATCGGCCCTTTGGTGTTTTTTCTGATGAATTGTGTACTTCCTCAATCCCATTCTAATTCCAAAGTTATACCTTTTATTCTCTGACGTCAGAATGGTCGCTCCTCAACAGCTTTATTTGTTAATTCATGTCTTCTGGAATTTCATGACCATTCCGGGACGCCTGGACTGTTGATGGCTAAACTGTAGCGTGTCCCGGTTCAAGATGGGGCGCCAGGTCACGGTACACTGGTTTGGTTATAATTGACCTGAAATTATTATTATTATATATATATATATATATATATATATATATATATATATATATATATATATATATATATATATGCCTAGAAGTATGTTCTCGACCCACACGAAAATAATGATAAAGAATAAAGAGTTAAAGATTAATTTTTTATATATTGCGATTAAATAATTATATAGGAAAAAAAAAATTAAAATATGTGGCGACCCACTCAAAGTCAGCTTGCGACTCACAGTTTAGAATCACTGACATAGACATCATTGTCTAAAGAGAAATATAGACTAAACATGGTAGCTGGTTTACCTATTCTAATACGTTCTTATCCGTAATGTCTTGTGGTTTTTTTTTTTTTTATACTTCTTCAGCCTAGCTGAATATCAGTCTGTGTGTCCAGACATTTTCACACATAATAATAAATTGAATATACAGCTTTGTGGACAGAATCCGTCATGCCCTTCCCGCCCTGTTAAGCCGCATGTCGTAAAAAAAAAAAAACACAACAACACTACGCCTGCAAGCCGACGACCTAACCCTCTCCTTCATGTCTGACACACTCAGCCACCACTATTACGCTTTGCAATGCATTTGGTTCTCTCGCTCTCCTCGCTGTGTGTTGATGGATGCATGGTGTGTAGCGGCGAGACGGTAGAATGCGAACAGAGGGCATCTTAAACCGTACGGTTTTGTAGCAGTCTGGTGTATATGTGTGTATGCGCGCGCGCGTGTGTGTGTGTGCCTCTTCTTCACAGTCGTTCAGTGCTGCCAAAGCGTTTTGCAATTTCGGACTGTTTTTTTCTTTTCAGTTCATTTTGCACAAGCATGTAGATCGGCTGTAAAAGAAGAAACCTTCAGTTTAACAAAAAAAAAAAAGAGAATAATCGCGGTGACCTAGATATTATATTTGGATTAAATTCGTTCTGATTTTGTGTATTCATGTGACGGATGTGTTTGTTGAGGATTCGACAAAATATTATATAATGTGTAAAACATCTCTATATTTATATAAGAAAAATATGTTTAACTTATTCCCAATTTAGAATCGACAAGGCTGTGTGATATCGTTGCTACAGTCGAGTTCAAGATCTGGCATAGTTAGCCCTTCTAGGTATGTATTGATGTGTTCAAACAGTCTTGTGCCGTCTAGACATAGATAATAAAAATTATCTTTCTCCATGCCATATATTTGACCCAACGGTGATAATTCTGTCGTAGGGTGCCTCCACTTATTCCCGTACCTCGGGTCAAGTTTATCATTCTTATATCATTAATCACAAATATTGATAATGAAAACCGAGCTTGTCTAGGGGTTAAAATAAAACCGATAAGAGAAATAAACCAGATAAAGTTTATTATTGTTAGTCCGACTTTTATTTGGCATGTCTGCAATTTTTTTCTTTATTCATTACTGTATAGTTGTTAACTTATTTACTTAATTTTAGTCTCGAAATACCCTTATAGTATTCAGTTTAAAAAAATAAATAAAAAAGACATGTGTATGTGTCTATAATTAAATTGGGTTGCACATACATGTATCAATATTGTCATCTATATTTATATCAACGTAACATTACTTCTTATGAATAATAAACTGTGGAAAATTTCAATCTAATTATTGTTTCAGTTATCAGCACACGCTATATATAACACACACACACATATATATATGTATATATATATATATATATACATATATATATATATATATAATTGTGTGTATAAAGTACTATTGTAAACTAAATTTTTATTGGCAATCTATCGTCCACAAACCTGTTCGGCACGGTTTTGTGAGAGAACTGATATTATAACACAAACGTTGCAAAATCTATATACAAATAATAGCGGTCTCGCTTCTGCGTTATATCGAAAGTAGGTAGTAAGGGAATATAACTCTTAAGCAAGGGTTTTCCAGGGTACAGCTAGTAAATAAATAATAACTGTATAACTCAATCGAAATGGTCCGTGCTTTTTATTTTTTAACCAGTGAAAAGCTCATGACCTCGATTGACCCCCCCCCCCCCCCCAGACCAATATGAGGAGTCCACGGGAAGATCGAGCATATAGTGCTGCATAGTCACAAAATATTACCAATGGAGAACAATGAATTTTTAACGTGAAGAAAACAGATTTCTAGTCAATGATTTGCTACTGTCATTTTTGTGCTTATCAAAGGCGGTGATTTCACATGTTGTATATGCTGGATTAAACGATATTTCGCTCATAAAGGAAACAATATTACGTTCGAACTTTGCTAGCTTGAAGAGCATTTCTTCATGGACAACACATTAGGCGGTTGTCTATGGCTCCTTCTGCTATGTGGCACTCTCTATGTCTTACCTCTGGCCCCCAAATGTACATTTACCTGTGTTCTCAAAATGAACCTTATCTAGGGCCCCGAAAGCTACCTTAGCCTAGGTTCTCAAATGTACATTTACCTCGGGCCTCCAAAACTACCTTTATCTAGGGCCCCAAAACTACCTTTAGCCTAGGTTCTCAAAATGTACAGTTACCTAGGGCCTCCAAAACTACCTATACCTAGGGTCCCAAAACGTACATTTTCCTTAGGTCCCCAAACGCAGCTCCTAGGGTCCCCAAATGTACCTTTGCCTAGGGTCCCTAATTGTATATTTGCCTTTCCCCTCCCAAAAAACATCAACAATCAAACAATCAAGCAACGTAAGATGGCTGTTGTGCATGTAACAACATACATTACAAAATTATTCAAGATTTAGACGCAGGTTTTGTGTTCCTGAAGTCGTCGATCGATTTCAAAATCCAGCCCCAGAGCGTCTTTCACGAAATAAGAAAGTGCATTGTTCATTGTATAATATGTAGCCAGTTGATAATATGGCAGTTCACTCATCTTTCAACGTTACATATACATACATATAAACCATGTCACTTTTTTTTTTTTTTGTGCCGCCTTAGACTGTAATATAAAAATTGAACGGAGATTGCACAATTTCAGTATGAAACAATATGTGTGTGCGTTCATTGTATTTTAAACTGTTTCGAAAAATTACTCCCTTGGTCTTCCGCGTCATATGTAAATAAAATTATACTTACGTTTACACCTCCCCACCCTTATTTTGAATAACGGAACTTATCAGTAATTGAAACTACCAACTGTACCTGTAACATTTAACGTCATAATCTTACTACTTTGACACCTTAAAAAACAACATGTTTATATCAGTGTCTTTAAGTGTAATAGAAATAAATTATGGGCATTTTTAAAACTATATATTATCTGTTGTGGAATGTACAGTACTTAATCATCACTTACTTTAATGAAAAACGTATTTTAAAAAAATTGATCCCCCCCCGGTCCAAGTTTTAACAGTTTTAGTACATTTTTTAATGACCCGGTTATTTCATTCTCGAAAATTCTGCATTAATCTTTTTCTTCCCAGTAACTCTTGTTGCTATAATTTATATTAACGTTCAGCCTATTACAGCATTTTTTTTTGTCTCTTAAAGTATATTTCCAAACATTTAGTTTTCAAAGTGTGGATCACGAGAAAAGGAATTGGTAATGGTGCAGAATTACAACTCTTTTTTTCTGTATTTGTTAAAAATGTGGATTTTTTTTTTATTCTGCCATGTCCAAATATAGAAATTTGTTATTCTGCAAAGTGTATGGGGGACATCTATCTTTGAAAAATGAATGATGCTTTCATTCTCTCTCTCTATCTCTCTCTCTTTTTAAAAAAAAATAGTTTTTCCTAAAATGGTGAGCTACAAAATAAATAAAAAATATTCGTTGTCATAGAGGGTTGCCAGTCGTACAAGTTTGAGAGCCAATATCCTAAACACCAACATCTTGTTTTTCCAACACAAAATGAATAAAACTTAACGAATGGATTAAAAGTCTCCAGTAGCGACCATCTGGGGGTGTGGATGACTGGAAAGCCTAGGGCCGGCCCTAGGGGCGTTTTGATACGATATAAAGGGTTCTGGGTTCAGTTACACTCGCCCTAGGCCCTTATTGAACAGCACTGCCGATGCCCCCCCCCCATGTGTAGCCCTCCTCTTGATAAGACATGTATTCTTAGAGATATGGGTATTTTATTATGTGAAAATATTTTATTGATCGTTGCTATGCAGTGGACTGACCCGTACAAACCCCCTGACAACTGGCAGTAGGTCTCCAATACTTGGTGTTGTTTTGTGTACACAGTTATGCATTCATCACAAGAAAGTACACTCAGAAATAATACAGAAAGCTGATAAAACATGGTTTCATGCAAATGAAAGTCATTCAAATTATTATTATTTTCACTCCGATTGTATAGTACTAATACAAGCATCGTAACTTCCTCTTTCTTAGAGCTTCTTATATATATATATATATATATATGTACATATATATATATATATATATATATATATATATATATATATATCATAAATGACCGCTTTGATCTGTGTATTATAGTATGTTAGCCTCACACTAAATGAACGTGTGTGGGGGAGGGGGGTATGTATGTAATGTATATTACAGTAACACTGCATGTTCTTCTTCCATTTCTATGCGTAACCGGAAAAAAAAAATAACACCAGTTTACTGTCAGACCGAACTAAGAGAGTTGATACAGTATTTCTCGGAGCATTTTATTAATCTTTCCGTGTCGCACGTCGGGCTGGGGAGAGGAGAGGGGGGGAGCAACGTGTAGGAGAGGGGCGGGTAGGGTGGGCTGTCTAGACAGGTTACATTGTGCTGGTAATGGCGAGGAGCGAGAGAGAGAGAGAGAACACATTTTAGATGCTGCAGATTTCTCGCAGTATGATTTTTTTTTAGAGAGAGAGAGAGAGAGAATGGACTTACTTTAGATTTATGCGGAAACATATACTATTAATATTATACGCAATTATATACATATTTATGGATATATAATTTTAACGGGTTACTTGTTATTTATTATTTATAATCAAAAATGTGTTAGTAAAGTTCAGTTACATATCGTAAGTTTCTATAAATATTCTTTTTTTTTGTTGTTGTTCAGGATTATTTGCCTATATAAAATTTCTAAGCAGTTTGTCATTTCACATAGGAATTAATTTTCATACTAATTTGTTTTGATGCACTTTATTGCACTAAATTAAGTTGTCATTCAACACTTAAGTCTCAACGGAGTTCTCTTTCTTCACCCTGGGCTTTCATTTGTCTTTTTTAATTCTCCTTTTATGGATTGTTCCTTTTTGACTAATATTTTCCAGTGATGTGATGACAGATTTATTCCAGTTGTTGTCGTTTATATATATATTAATTGTATATATATATATATATATATATATATATATATATATATATATATATATATATATATATATATATTGAAAAACACAATATCAAACAATCAAACTAAAATGACGTATTTGGGCGGAAGCTTTTGTACCAATTGCTTCGCTAGTCTTAGGAAACCCTATTTCCTATTTTACTTTTTTTTTCCAAACCATTAATGATAATTATGTTGACTTTAAAAAAAAATCCCACATGCTTCATTATTTATCTAACTTGGGGACATATAATGGGGCCCGGTCATAGATGGACTAGGGCCCAATTAGAAGCAATTAGGTTTCACCACAGATTACACTTATGCAGGGTCTCAGTGAATTCGTGGGTAGCCGGGTGGACCCGTTTTGATGCGAAGCCCGATTGTGTGGCTTACCGCCTTAAGGCCGGCCATCGTCCCTGTAGTTTGTATCTCTACTTTACTTTGACAATTCGTAATGTTTATAATATTTGTTGTTGTTGTTGCTTTTTCTTTCTACCCGGAAGCAACAAGTCTTAACAGCGTGATAGAAAATTTTAAACTGGCATACTGCTGTATTAATTCTTTACTTTCGATTTAAGGCAGATCCCAAATCGCTTATATATATATATATATATATATATATATATATATATATATATATATATATATATATATATATATAATATCCTGGTTAAGAAAGTACGTTGCCCTTGTAACTTTGAAAAAGCAGACACTGGGCGACTGCTAAGTTCACTTTATTTGTAATTTCTATGCTTTTGATCCCATACTTTATAAGCCTATTGTATTTAACTGATGCCCAGTGAAATGGCCATGATACCAGCGGCGCACCTGGGGGGGGAGGGGGGGGTCCAAATTCGAAAGTGTATACTGCTTGAAACTTTTAATTCAAGCCGTGATAGTCTGTTAGAATAATCTGTCGATTCCCGGTAAACTTGTTGGAGAGTCTTACATTGGTGTGTGACCTTTTTTTTTTCTTCTGACCTACTTGACTCGTGTGGCATATAGTATGAAGGTCAGTTGAGCGTGTGGTATACCTGTTTGAAGTTTATTTAAATATAAGAACGTAAAAGTACGAAAATGCTATTGCCCAATGCATCCTTATGTATATAATAACTTGTCTTTTTTTTATTTTCATGATGTCTTATTTTAGTGTGTAGGACAAAATCCACACTGGGCACTGACCCTAACGATAAATACATTTAAATCAATGATATGATAAAACGAAACATGAAGGCATTATCGAATTGATGATTATTTTTTTTCGTTAGTGTTTTATCTGACATAAAAGCTCATATATTCTACCAAAAAAAAATATTACGTTGTCTTTGTAAAAAAAAAGTTTTATATCCAAAGTTAAATAAAATAACGTCATTTCTTGCGTGTTTTGAAAAATAAACTTTTTTTTTTACATCAAGCTATATAATACATTTTATATTCAAAGTGTCGAGTTTATCTTATGGGTTGTTTTATTTGTCTGTGTTCCGTCTTACATCCAGAGGCCAACGAAATTCTTAAAAGAAAAAAAACAGAAATTTTAATTCGAAATATAAATTAATATTGTAGTGTACGCGTTATTTTAAATCTCTTCTCTCACTTCATTTATTTAAATTTTAAACACTCATTCATATGTCTAACATTCACAGACCGGATAATCTTATATGGCTGATTTGGAATGATTCTTAAGGCGTCAGAATATTGTCAACTGCTGATTTGGAATGATTCTTAAGGCGTCAGAATATTGTCAACTGCAAATTTGGAATGATTCTTAAGGCTCCAGAACATTGTCAACTGCAGATTTAGAATGATTCTTAAGGCTCCAGAATATTGTCAACTGCAGATTTGGAATGATTCTTAAGGCTCCAGAACATTGTCAACTGCTGATTTGGAATGATTCTTAAGGCTCCAGAATATTGTCAACTGCAGATTTGGAATGATTCTTAAGGCTCCAGAATATTGTCAACTGCAGATTTGGAATGATTCTTAAGGCGTCAGAATATTGTCAACTGCAGATTTGGAATGATTCCTAAGGCTCCAGAACATTGTCAACTGCAGATTTGGAATGATTCTTAAGGCTCCAGAACATTGTCAACTGCAGATTTGGAATGATTCTTAAGGCTCCAGAACATTGTCAACTGCAGATTTGGAATGATTCTTGGCTACAAGTACCTGCGTTCTTTGACTTCAGCCAGAACATTTAATTATGATGGCCTACATATATATGTGTGTGTGTGTGTGCGCTCGTGTTTATGTGAGTGTGTGTGTGTTGACCTTATTCTTCCTGTATCAAGTTAAGTCAGTGGCGATGACACACTCACAGCGATACACCACTATGTGCGATTCTCGCCATTGATCGACCTGGCACGTCTAGACCGGGCGGGAGGGATGGAGGGTGAATTTTTACACGTCACAGTTTCTCTCCCTCCCTACGCCGTCTGTCTGCCCTATCCTTTCTCCACTCCCATCCTAGACCCTTCTCTCCTGTTTCGCCACTGTAACTTTGTATATCTAATAATATAAAAATTACTCAAATATATATAACAAAAAAAATCTCACATATAAGAATAAATTGAATAAAAAAAGCTTTGAGTTATTTATTATAATTTATTGTGTCCACACCAGCAGTGGCACGATTCTGTGTTTCAAAATATTCCACTTAACTAAAATTTGTTCATCACGTTTTCATAATTAATGGAGAGAGAGAGAGAGAGAGAGAGAGAGAGATGAGGAATAACAACTAACAACCACTTAGCATTCAGCATATTGCTCACGATGTTACCAGGCAAGGGAAAGGCCGGTAATGTTTCAATGACTCACTGTCGTATTTATATATCACTCCGTGTCCTGGATCTGTGTCAGCCCTCACTGCATAGACCGCCAAAACAACACTCACTCACACACACACAGAGAACCATTTTTGGGATACGTTATAGTCGTTAAATGATTAGGTCCCGAGTCTAGGCGATATTGAGTCTCTATTAGCGGGTTGGGCGGGGGGTGGGGGTGGAGGATGGGGGTGGAGGATGGGGAGGGTGTGACCCGAGCATGAGGTCAACGTGAGCCGTATTCTGGGTTCACAGTGACACACCCCCTCGCTCACGTAATACCTGAGTCGCATTGACTTCGGCACACGTGCTCGCGCCGGCTTGGTTCTAGTAATACCGTGGTACACACTGGCATTCCGTGCTAGCCCACGTTATACTGTGTGCACATATACATACCACGCTCGCCCACGTTATACTGTGTGCACATATACATACCACGCTCGCTCACGTTATACTGTGTGCACATCTACACACCACGCTCGCCCACGTTATACTGTGTGCACATCTACACACCACGCTCGCTCACGTTATACTGTGTGCACATCTACACACCTCCCTCTAAGCCGTTCATAGCGCACACCAGTGAGTACGTTGTGAAATTTGACCAGTACGTGGTCTGGACTCTTTATGTTTCGTCTATCACAACCATATTGCTATCACTGCCTGGACTGCCTAGCCTGTCTGATAGGCGAACGCACTCTACATATTTTAAAATAACTTGACACCGAAAAAGTCATCGTGACATTAGGAACGTTACCGCGGGGGGAGAGAGAGAGAGGCGGGGGTGGGTGGGGGGTTAGGCTATAATTCCATAAAGGTTGGGCTATTATTATTATATATATAATGTTTCAATATCTTACTCTGGGTAAACAATTTGTTATCGTTTTAAGCTGTGATTAAGCTCAGTCAGTACATGCATCCACAGTCTGTTGTGTAAACACAGACGTGGCTGTTTGTTTTATTGCCCCTGTGAGAACCCCTGCGATTAATACAGGGCTTGACTGAACATTATCCTGGAAACTGGGAACCCATAAAGTAAAGCTCTGATGGTTCGGTTTGGTATTGTGTTTCACTTGATAACTTTTATTATTATTATTTTTTTTTTAAATAGCATTTATGTTTTTTTTTGTTCATTATGTAACGTTAAGACCCCTCCCTCCCCCCGCACCACCGATTAATTATTATTATTTTTTTAAAGTTTAAACATGTTCATGTTTTGTTATGTTTTAAATCTGAACCCACTGTTATGTGAGCTTTGGTTGAAAGGCGTTGAATACCTGCCTGCCCCCCCCCCCCCCCGTCTACATTGACTTTTTTGTTGCGTCTTGTTTTCTTTTTGACCATGTTATTATATCTGTCTGCGCCTCTGTCATTGTGAGATGTCTGGTTTTCTGCCATTAAAAATAGTATTTTATTTTATTTTCAATTATTTTTGACAATAGTTATCTACACACAGTGCCCCCACGCAACCCTTTTTCCAGCGCGCGGCACACAAGAAAAAAGTGTACCCCCCCCCCCCCTTCCAAGCTTTCCTTTCCGATGTGTTTCCATTTCAGGGGTGGCGGAACCTGTTTATGTCTCTGTGTTCAAACACTTTGTGTGTGTGTGTGTGTGTGAGTTTTAACCCCCCCCCCTACCGGGTCATGATTATCGTGGGACAACGGTATATACTGAAGTTCAGGTGCATAATGTTAAATGGATTTATTCGGTTATTTTCTATAAAAATACAACCCGTCCCGTGATATGAGTGGAAATATTCCCTCCCCCCTCCCCCTAATGAGGGTTAGCCCCCCTGATGTATAACTTTCAATTGTTGATTATTGTTATTGCATTGTTTATAACTAGCGAATAATAAATTTTGTAAGATACAGCTATATACTGGCTATGGATAAAGTAATATATGAATAGCTATTTACAAGATAATAGTAAATTGTGTAGCATGTAGGTTTCTATCGGCCAGTGATAAAATAATGTATGTATAGCTATTTACGAGCTAATAATAATAAATTGTGTAGCATGTAGCTTTCTATCGGCCAAAGATAAAATAATGTATGTATAGCTATTCAGAAGCTAATAATACATTGTGTAATTTATATAGCTAATTACTGGCTAAAGGTAAATTGTGCACGATGTAGCTTACACAGGCTCAGAATAAATTGTTAAATATTTGAACTATCTTCTTTTTTTTAACGTTTCTATTGATAAAAAGTTTAAGGGGGTAGCTGTCGACCAGCTTATGATGAATTACGATGCAGGATGTAGCCATTTACAATGTATGTATGAGTTATGTTTGTTTGTGTGTGTGTGTATATTGCGGATGTTTACCGGCTATTTATAATTGTGTATATGCATGTAGTCTGTAGCTATTCACAAGTCCAGGAAGGTGACACTAATGCAATCAAGTCGTGACGTCTTGATCCGATGTTGACCTTTGCGCGACGGGCATGTGGGGCGGGGTATATCTGTGGCTCGCGTGGGTTCACATCTTATGTAGCTGTCGGTGCTGTATTGTTGTTTCTTTGTTCATTATTTAACCTTATTGTTTTGTTTTGTTTTTCTCATTGTGGTGTCTTGTTCAAGATTGGAGTTTTTACTTTTATATAAATTTATGAAGTTTCATTTTTTTTAATTCTTTATGGCTAGTTCTTTTTTAATTGTTTTTAAATATTTTATGGCTAGTTTATTTTTTTATTTTACTTTTTAAAATATTCTATGGCTGGTTTTTTTTAATATATTTTTTCTATATTCTTTGGCTAGTTCGTTATTTTTTAAAATATTCTTTGGCTAGTAATTTTTTTTTTTTAATATTCTGTGGCTAGTTTTTTTTTTATTATTGTTTTTAAATTTTTTATGGCTAGTTTTTTATTTTTTAAAATATTTTATGGCTAGTTTTTTATTTTTTAAAATATTTTATGGCTAGTTTTTTTTTTTATTTTTTTAAATATTCTAAGGCTAGTTTTTGTTTTTTCAGTGGCACATTTTTTTTTTTTTATTTTTTTGCACGCTTGCAAAACATTTCATTCATTTCAAGACTCTCCATTCACAGACCCAAGAATATTTTTGTCGCGGTCCCGGACAATGTTTGAAAATAATTTTAAAAAAAAAACAAACCAACAACAGTGATATTGTCTGGATTTTGAATAAATGTTACCGGAAGTTCACATATACACCCCTCCCCCCCATGCCTCCTCCCCCCATCTATTGAAATGTAAACTTACTTCTTGGTCTAATGATAAGCAGGTATTAGCTATTTACTTAACGGTTGAATATGGAGATGTCTCATATTAAGGCGATGACGATCTTCCATGTCAAGTTTATACCACAGATGTAGAACACTCGACCTAAGAGTTCCGGGTTCGTTTGTCGAAGGACATTTTTTGCAATTTTTTAAAAAATTCTAGCCATTTGAAAGTCTTCCAGCTTTAAATGGCTACATGATTTGAGCTGTGTTTGCCAATAACTTCCTTTGATATGTCGTGGTCACAGTAACTGGCGTATTGTACACTTCACCTGCCCTCATTTCATTAAAGAAATGTATAACTATATAGGTTTATATAAAATTATATAGGTTTATATAAAATTATATAGGTTTATATAAAATTATATAGGTTTGTATTTATATATATATATATATATATATATATATATATATATATATATATAGTTATTGCTGAATTGTAGAGGTTTATATCTAACTTTAGAGGTTTATATATAACTATCGAGGTTTATATAATACTATAGAAGTTTATGTATAACTATACAGCCTATACAGGTTTATGTATAATTATAGAAGTTTATTTATAATTACAGAGTTTTATTTATAACTATAGAGGTTAATGTATTCCTATTGAGGGTTATATATAACTATAGTGGTTGATGTATTCCTATTGAGGGTTATATCTAACTATAGTGGTTGATGTATTCCTACTGAGGGTTATATATAACAATAGAGGTTTGGACAGTGTCATCAATATATGACGTTGTCTACATTCATTTTTTTTTTTAATACTGATATTATTTTTCATTTACTGAGATCCCAAATAAGTTCATCGGCTGACGTCACATTCAGTTAACTTATCACGTGACTCGTGTTTGTCTGCGTGGCGCTTGAAACAAATATTTCTTTCATTCGAATTCACATTTTATTTATTTAAATGAAAACTATGTATACTGTCGATACTATACTTTATTTTTACCTAGGTGGCCCCGCGCTTTGAGTAACATGGCTAATAGTTTCTCCCAAACCCCACAGGGATCGTCGGCAACCTGCGGCTCTTTTGATCTCCCAATTGCGGCCTAATCAAATACCATAATATTGAAACGACAATTTTAGTGACTCTTTGAAAACTGAGAAAATTGTAAATTATAACTTTTGGCACTTCCGTCTCATAAGGTTGCCGACCCCTGCCCTAGACCCCCCCCCCCGAAAATGACTCGCCCTAATCCCCGCAACTGACACTCACTCTAAGCCTCGCATGTACCGCTCGCCCTAAGCTCTGCAAATAGCAACTCGCTCCAGACCCCTCTTGTTGGTTTGCCTGCCTCTGATTCACGAATACAAAGGTTGTGAACCCTTGCCCTAAAAAAATAAAGAAAAACAAAGTTTATGTCATCCTTTGTATGCATGTATATGTCATAATAAAAAAAGTTGGGAAAAAGTTAAGTATAGAATACAGTCGATTTCGCTTAATTGGGACACATCGGAACCGGGGCTTTTTGTCCCAAGTAAACGGCTGTCCCAATTAAAAATACAAATTTACTATTGGCTTCTTGGTTTGGTTTCTTTGAGTATTTCAATTTTTTTTTTTGCAGACCATTCAGGTGACAATCGTTATGCCAGAGATCACGTTATATAGAATAGAAATTATGGGCTGCAATTTTAACCTGTTACTACTTGTCGCGTAAAATTTACTAAAACACCAATAAGTGCACAATATTTTTTTTTTATAATGGCGTACAAACCCCCATAAGTTTAAAATTCGCACAACAAAAAATTCGCATACGTTAAACCTGTCTGTGCGTATATTCGCATAGTGCTCGCATAGGTAAATGGTTATCGTGCAATTTTTTTTTTTTACATGTTTGAATATATTTATTATAAAACAGTCCTTGTGAAATAGACTGAAATCTACGACAAGCTCAAATATATAGATACTCGCCACGATAGCCAGAGGTGTTTCTTTATGGAGTAAAGGGTGGCCCGCGATAAACGAGATTAAAAAAAATAAACAAACAAAAACATAAATTTTATTTTCTTGTTAAAAAGACTCTGACATAAACAGCGCCGATCTCTTTGATCAGCCAACTATCTACGCTATTTTAAAATCTATACATTTACAACGTCTTTGCCTAGGGCCCCTAAACGCACCTAAACATAGGGTCTCTAAATTTACCATAGCCCCGGGCTCCAAAAATCTACATTAGTTCTCCCCCCCCCCCCTTTCCCAAAGTTAGCGCGATGGCACTGGATGTGGAAGTGACCGCTTATATAAACATCAATTCCGAGGGATGCCATTTACCAGATGTCTGGCCTATTCCGAGGGATGTCATTTACCAGATGTCTGGCCTATTCCGAGGGATGTCATTTACCAGACGTCTGGCATATTCCGAGGGATGTCATTTACCAGATGTCTGGCCTATTCCGAGGGATGCCATTTACCAGATGTCTGGTCAATTTTTGGTTTTTAAGAATTAAAAAAAAAACCCGATCTTTCCCCAGTTTATCCCCCCCCCCACTGCTTATTTTAAATGATTTATTGTCGTGCAGATATCTTGCCACCTGTATCTATCACTCCCCCCACCCCTCCCCCTTTCTACCCTACCTCCCATAACTTTAATCGATTCTCGCTTATCACTTTTTTTTTTCTTCTTCTTTTGACTACGTTGTACACACACACAATGATGAACGCAGACGACAATATATACGTATTTAAAATTTAAAAAAAAAAAACACTCCCCCCCCTCCATTCGCGCCTTAATCTATTATAAGAGCCACAAAGAATATCAAAAGGTTTTCTTTTTCCGCATGAAAAAAAATTCAAGTATAATTACATTTTACTTGCGTCATGCCCATTTATTTCCACCCTCTCCCCCCCCCCCCCCCCGCCTCTTCTATCCCACTGACATTGTGGAACATTTACAGCCGGTCACAATACCCCGTCAACGCCAGCCATATTTAGGGCGCGCCGACCTGGAAAGCTTGCCTGACCTAGTGGTTGGGGAATAAAACGAGCTAAAAAGACGAAAGCTCTCTCCTCCCCCCCCTCTCTCTCTCCCCCCCTCTCTCTCTCCCCCCCTTCTCTCTCTCCCCCCCCCCTCTCTCTCTCCCCCCCCCCCCCCTTCTCTCTCTCTCTCCGGGCCTCGACGGCGGGGCAGAACGAACTTCCAGGTAGCGAGTGTTGTATGTTAGGATGAGAGCACAGCAATGCATACATAGTTTTCACCGAGAATCGTGACGCGGGGGTTTTTATATGTATATGTATATATAGGTAGCTTTTTATCTACATCGTACCTGTGTATATATAGGTAGCTTTTTATCTACATCGTACCTGTGTATATATAGGTAGCTTTTTATCTACATCGTACCTGTGTATATATAGGTAGCTTTTTATCTACATCGTACCTGTGTATATATAGGTAGCTTTTTATCTACATCGTACCTGTGTATATATAAGTAGCTTTTTATCTACATCGTACCTGTGCTACTGAAGAAATTCATAAACATTATTGAGCACGTTGGAAGTTCTTTACGAGTTAATTACTTTGTTTATTTTTTGCTGTTTAATTACTTTATTTATTTTCTGCTGTTTAATTACTTTATTTTACAATACATCTAGAACATTTGGTGGGTTTTTAATACTTTATATATATATATATATATATATATATATATATATATATAATATATTAAAGTAATGAACCTCTCGTACACCTAATGCCTAATGGGGGATAATTGTATATTTCACACACGGTTTGACACACACACACACACACACACACATAGATACATAAACACAACGTGTTCAGTGTGGGGGCCTGTAAACAGATGCACGCATTACAGCTGGGAGGTGGTGCGCCCAGTACCGTATTTAGATCTTTAGAGACCCTGAGCAGAGAATTTAAAAGGCAATGGAGGGGGGGGGGAGATATAAAAAAGTACCCATCCAGGCACCAGCATCAGATTAGAGAGGATGTTCTACTGAAGAGGCGGGGGGTGGGGGTGGGACTGTTGGTCGTGCTGTAAAGCGCTCGACTGTCGACTTGAGGGTCCCTGGTTTGATCTCCGGTGAGGACCAAATGATATTTCAGGTCATGGTTAAAGTCCACGCTATATCTCCTGTGGTGCCTCCATGGCACTATCGGCTCTGGTCGGTCTATTTGATCTAAGAGATTCCATCTCATCCTTACATGGACTTTCCACACTGAAAATATAGCACGGTAATTTTATTTCTTTTAACTCCCCCCCCCTTCCTTCCTCCCCCCCCGTCACCCACACCCCTTTAAAAAAATAGCATTGAAATTTGAAAAGTCTAGGGACATAGGTTTGAAATAAGTGTCTAAAAATGGGAGGGGTGGAGGGGGGTGTGTGTGTGTGGCGATAAAATGGTTGGCCGCATATGGGATCAAATGTCGTATGGAACGTACCTGCTTTCTGGTTTATGCATTATAATTAAATAATTTGGAATTTCCAGTTTTGTGCCAATATATATATTTTTTTCTGGATGTCAGATATTATAATCTAGCAGTATAGAATTTCAGGTTTCAACTGTTTATAGAGTTCAGACATTATAATCGAAGAGTATGGAGTTTTAATTTTGTTTACAGCGTGCCGATATTAGGGCCTGTGTATAATTATGAACAGGAAGACTGGAATTTAAAGTTTTCACATTTTTGAGTTCAGCCATCATTAAATGGGTGTTGGCTTTGATAAGTTTATTGTACACGTAGCATAAATCCCATTTTAAAAAAAAAATAGAATGTAACATTATCATCCACTACTTCTTTTGTTTTTGGTCAAATCGTTAAAATAATATAACTAGGCGTTTTTTAATGGTAAATTTGAGATCTTTTGCTTGGCGGACCAGAGATATTTTAAAATTTTAATTATGATTTGTTGTGTAGCTTTATTATGTTACGATACTCGTCACTTCCTCGACACTGACTTCTTGACTGAGTTCATTACGTTGTTTACGTATATAAATATATATATATATATATATATATATATATATAGATAGATAGATAGATAGATAGATAGATAGATAGATAGATAGACAGACAGACAGACAGACAGATAGATAGATAGATAGATAGATAGATAGATAGATAGATAGATAGATAGATAGATAGATAGATAGATAGATAGATAGATAGATAGATAGATAGAATAGATTATATATAATTTATAAATTTTTAAAGTTCTTAAAAAAAAACGGATGCAACATTTTAAACTTGGTCCATCTGTTTGCTGTGAGAATTCAGAAATGGCCTGGACCTAATGGATACAATTTAAAGTTATAAAATGTGTCACAGATTGGACCAAATTTACATGCTGCGGGGGTCAGAGTTGTGTGTGTGGTGGGTGGGGTGGATGTCCCAATTGCATGTCCTTTAATTGATGGGCATATGCACCCCAACGCTGGGTGGCCGGCTAGTCTGTTGTATCAGTTGCTGGAGCTTGGCGTGTGAGCCCTGACTTCGTAGTGCTGGTTGCGGTATCGAATTAAGTGAATGGACGATGACACAATTTTTTAATCGCTTTCGAACTATTTCCCCTGAAATGCCGATTCGATTACAATTCATGACGTCATAGTCTCAGTAAACAATGACAAGCTAACCAAATGAGATATCAAATATATATATTATATATATATATATATATATATATATATATATATATATATATATATATATACAAACAAAAAAAAAGACTTTTTTATTTTAAATATATAAAAAAGTAAAAAAAAAAATCACTTAGATTTAGATTATACAAATATTATTTTAAAAAATTATATTGACCAAGTACAATTATAAAGTTTTATTTTAAAAAAAAAAAAGATGGCGTCTGCCATTGAACCAAAAGTGTATACAATATATGCCGAGTAGGAATTTAAAAAAAAAAACAGCTAAAAAAACTTTACCGTGTCCTCGTGTCTCTTTCCACTCCTCCCCCGCCCCGCCCCGCCCCTGGCTTATTCTAGAGTCTAGACCAGTGACTCCCAAACTTTTGCGACTCCCGTGACCCGGGAAGAAACTTTTTTCCGCTTTCGCGATCCACAGTTTCAGATTCATGTTTTTAGCTGTCTTCTAGCTCCCCACAGTTCTCTACCGGTGGGTACGCGTACCGCAGGGGGTGGGGGTCGGGGGGGGGGTACATGTACATGACAGAGTAAGCAGGGGTGCGCAGCGACAAATAATTTTCGTTTAAAAACTACCAAGAGTTTGCAAAAGGTCACCAGTTTGCTGCATCCCATAACACAAAACTACGCGCCCAATTTTGGAAAAAAAAAAGTACACTTCTTCGCGAACGTTCGTGTAAGGGGTAGGCATACCCGCGGGCACGCTCTCGCACCGTTTGGGGGGTACAGACTTGAAATAGGTTAAGAACCTCTGCTCTAGAGAAAAAAAACACCAATTTGGCTGATTTGAACTGGGTCGTAACCCATGGAGAACCACTGCTGTAGGTGTCACGGCAACACAAGCTGATGGTGGGGGCTTTTAGGACTGTCTCAATTTTTTCACCAAGAATAAATAAAAAAAAAAGGTGTATCACCCAACCCCAGCCTAGGTTATAAAACATTGTTTTAATGGGTTTTTTTTTTAATCATTCAGACTCAAGAGATGTACATTTCTTAAACAGGAAACACGTCATTTTTTTTTTGGTAGCGTTTTCTGTTGCACATCACTTGTAATCATCCTGTGTCAGTCTACATCTGCCTCCACAAACTTTATATTGTGGCCAGCTATGATGCTGTAGTACAACAGCGGTTGGTTACGTTATTGGGGGGGGGGACCAGAGACAAAGGTAATTTTGGGAAAGGGCGGGGAGCTTGTTAAATGTATCATTGGGGGGGGGGGGGCATGTCACAAACGTTTTTAAGGCTTTTGCTGGTATAAATTCGGACCTCCCCCCCCTTCCATCACCACTTCACTTTTAATTTTCGCTCGAGGCCCCTAGTGACTGCCCTTCCCTGTGGCGGGGGGAAAGTCGTAGCAATATGAAACTTGCCCATCACACATACATATATATACAGTGGATTCCGCTTAATTGGGACACCGCTTAATTGGGACAGCCGCTTATTTGGGACAAATCTCAAAGAAACCAAACCAAGAAGCCAATAGTAAATTTGTATGTTTAATTGGGACAGCCGCTTAATTGGGACAAAAAGCCTCGGTCCCGGTGTGTCCCAATTAAGCGGAATCGACTGTATATATATATATATATATATGTGTGTGTGTGGGGGGGGGTTCAGTTCAATAGACAAAGAAAACTTAGAGATTAACAGATCTATGAACTTTTTTTTAACCACTTGTTAATTCCTGGTAAAGCCTTTTTTATGTTTTGAGACCCACGGGTAGAGCTGTCGGTACAGGTTTAAAAGGGGAGGGGGGTGGATTTATATTGCTTTCATATCATGTGAAGTGTTAACATATCCTTTCCCGGTTTGCAGTTTAATCGTATAAGTGTGTGTGTGTGGGGGGGTCGAGAGGATGCACAGTGATACACGTGTGTGTGTGTTTGTCTGTTTGTGTGTGTGTGTGTGCACTATACTACGATAAACTACTATAAACGACAGATGGTGTCCGTCGCGTTCAACCAATAATTGTACAATGTGCTGTAAGGTTTGCGAGCCCTTGCTCTCAGCTCTAAATTTGTAAACTCTCCGAGCTTAGACATGTTCAGAGTGAGGTAGGGAGAGAGATAGAGATAGATAGATAGATAGAGATAGATAGATAGATAGATAGATAGATAGATAGATAGATAGATAGATAGATAGATAGATAGATAGATAGATAGATAGATAGATAGATAGATAGATAGATAGATAGATAGATAGATAGATAGAGATAGATAGATAGAGAGAGAGAGAGAGAGTAAGAGATATATGGGCCCTAGTCTTTAAGTACCTTGTAGCCCCAGATTTGAATATAGATTTTTTTTTGTAAGGTGGTGGGGGGCGGGGAGGGGATAGCCTAGTTTGGCCTGACCTTTATGAACTGTTACGTGAGTGACACATTCTTATGTTGAATTAAATGTTGATTCATCTTAATCTCCTCTCAAGGTACTCCTGGTCATTCCGAAAACAGTATGCTGGACATCTCGTCTTGAAAATAGCGGACACTGGGCCCAGATTTTTGTGAACCAAATCTACAATACCGCTTGGTTCTTTTTTTTTTCACTTGACCTACCTTGACCTATTTATTGCCTATACGGTCACGTGGTACAGACTGCCACGCCCGGAAGAGACAGGAAGTGGAGATGGAGGGATACTGAAATGTTTTGGTCTCAAGCACTGAACCCTCTCGACAAAAGGAAATAGGTCGCGACCTTAACACACACACAATGGACCCCCACTAAGGATGACGCCGCGTGTGACCTCACCATCCCCGGCCGCGACGCCGCTGGATTTCCGCGGATACTCCCACTAGCCTCACTGCAGTGATCGATCCGCCACCACCACCACCGCCGCCTTTGCAAAAAAAAAAACAGATCGCCACGGATCACTGGTGGTTGAGACGCAGGGGCGTCGTCCGTTCAGAACTCATGAGCCGCGGCGTCAGAGGATGATCAGATGCTCCGCACGGCTATTGGCTATCTGGCTACTGGCGATCCGCTGTCTCCTTGTACTTTTACTGCTCTCGCTCTTCAGGACATTCTCTTGCGCACCTGCATCCGTGCCCGTGCTGCCTGCACCCACTGATCTGGTCAGGCCCTCCGGATTATCATCGTCCCACGCCGACGGCGCAGCACATAAAGGTAACCCAAAAAAAAATGTACGAATGACGTCATCTCATCGGCCTGTATGTCTGTGTCTGCAGTCTGAGCTCATTTATATATATATATATATTCACATATCTATCTTTCTTATCTGAATCTATTATTATGTTTCTATATTCATTAATTTCTTTTGTTGAACCCGTGCATCCTGTTTTAGCAGTCACGGCTACTTTATGGAACTGTGTAGCGATTTACAGTACTCGCCCGCATTCACTTTCCCTGTTAGGTACCCACCTGTCGCAATGGGCGGACTAAGGGAAAAGCGATCGGACCCGAGAAAGGTCCCGGGGCTTGAACCCGTGCCTTAAGGGTCAGCAGTCGAGTCCTCTTCAATCAGTCGATGTAATTATGTATACATCAATGTATCTATCTGTCTAATCAATTATATATCTCTTTCGTTAAATCAACGAACTATGTGAATATATGTAAGTATATATATATATATATATATATATATATATATATATATATATATATGCAAATATCTATCCACCCATCCATCTGTCTGTCTACCTACCTACCTACCTGCCTTTCTGTCTATATATCTATCTATTTGTCTGTCTGTCGGTGTGTGTGTGTGTTTATTAATTATCCACCTGTGTGATACTGTGCCATAGCCTCCATTGCTCAAATCAGTCAATAATATTCACATTAATTATCTTTTATTTGATTAAGCTATTTGGCTTATATAAAATAGATACCACAAACATCACGCATATATTTGTGTTTCTACACCCCCCTCCCTTTTCTCCCCCCATCTAGGTAAATGTCAGTTTGACCTTATCGATCCCAGCTCATCTATAGAGGCGGAGTCCTTCAGGTACCAGCACTTGGGCTGCGCCCACTGCGAGTACACCATACGGGCTCCGGGCAGCCTAGTTATTTTGCTCAACTTTACCGACATCCACAGCCTGACGGACATGTCAGTAGAGCTCGGGGCGCAACAACATCTTCAGGAGGCCACGCAAAGTACTACAGCAAATTCAACAACTAAACCACCACCACCACCCCCGGTCTACGACAGCACGTTATTTCCCGGCGGCATAGAGGACGACGACGACGGAACGGTCCCGGCGCACGCTGCTTCAACGCACCCCCAACCGGCTGTACCTTCTTCCGAAAGAATCACCGGCTCGGTGCATCCGCTGAACCGCACCGATCAGGCGCTGAACGGCTCGGGCTCGTTTGCGCAGCACAGACGCAAGAATAAAGGAATAGCGGACGAAGAATCGGATTTACCCGATGAGGCGAATCATCCCAAAGGCGAAGTGAATATTTCACGGAGTAGTGTGAATTTGAGTGCCGGCTTTGTCCAGACGAACAGAGTTGTCTCTCATACAACCGATAACCATAATAGTGATAGTAATAATAATAATAATATCGTTAATAAAAGTGACGACATAGTCTCTCAGACATCGCACAGCAGTGTAATTCAAGAAGGTTCCACCACATTACACACTCATGGTACAGATATAGGATTTGATGATAGGGCAGGAGAAAATCAGTGTAGTTTGAAGGTGAGTGCTGTTTAATTTGCGTTCTTTTGTATATTTGTTCATCTATCTTTTCTGTCTGTTAATCTGACTGCAGGTCTGTCTAACTGCCCGTCTATTGGTCTATCTATCTATTTAATTATCCTGTCTGTATGTCTTCGGCGTATGAGTCTTTACATTTATCTGTCAACTGTATATATATATATATATATATATATATATATATATATATATATATATATACAGTCGATTCCGCTTAATTGGGACACATCGGGACCGAGGCTTTCGTCCCAATTAAGTGGCTGTCCCAATTAAACATACAAATTTACCATTGGCTTCTTGGTTTGGTTTCTTTGAGATTTGTCCCAAATAAGCGGCTGTCCCAACTATGCGGTGTCCCAATTAAGCGGAATCCACTGTATATATATTTCATTGTTGATAGTACGTTTTGTTGACCTTGTCTTAGTTTAGACTTTCACACACACTCTCAAACACACACACCGCCTGATATAAAAACACACTTCAACACTCACAACTAATGTACAGTAGTTATATTTGATAAACAGAATGTTCAAAGCCTACCCCAGCACAAATCTATAAAAGAATTTATTGTTTTGTATGTTGCACTTGGGCTGAGAAAGAACATAAATTGGGGGGGGGGGGTGTATTAAGATCCTAGCAAATTCAATGGAAGAATCCACTGGATAAAACAAGCATAGACATAAAATAAACCACAATTGAGAAACATTAATTTTTTAACATTATATTATTTGTGTCCATTGTCATAATTTTTTTTTGGAATTCTCAAGCTCATTCCGAATTAAAGTTAGATTGAAATTATTTGTGGGTAGAAATGTGGATAAAGGTAGTAGCAACCACGGGGGAAGTATCTCAGTTATTATTTGTTTTTGTTTTTTTTTTGCCTATGCCCGTTCTGTCTGTTGCCTCCCCAATTATATCAACCAGATGTTTAAGAAGGTAGTTTTCCGCATAACTTGTTTCTCCGCATGGTTAACTTCAAATTATCATATCCCAATAATGACTGAAGATAAAAACACAAATAAGGTCTCATTTTGAAGGTAATTGAATGCTAAATAAAAAAAAAAATTCATAATCTCAAAATGAGTAAAAATCGAGTTAAGCCTCACTTTGTTGGAGCCGGTCACAAATACTTTGATAAGCTCCATTAGCAGGACACTCTCATTCCCGACTGTCTGGTCTCTGTCCACATATGTAAACCGCCACTGTGTTGTATACTTGATAAATAAAACTTACTTTAAAATGTACACTAAACATAGTGAAATAAACAAAACAAATAGTAAATGATGTTGATAAAGAAGATATTTAAAAAAAAATGATCTGTCATAAACAAATATTTTCATCGTTATATTTCATTTAAAATAAACAATCAGGTCAACTTTATATATATATATATATATATTGGGACACATCGGGACCGAGGCTTTTTGTCCCAATTAAGCGGCTGTCCCAATTAAACATACAAATTTACTTTTGGCTTCTTGGTTTGGTTTCTTTGAGATTTGTCCCAAATAAGCGGCTGTCCCAATTAAGCGGCTGTCCCAATTAAGCGGAATCCACCATTGCATCGTCTGTGATTGTTTGTCCCTACTAAACAATTGTTGAAGTACGAAGTTTCCAAAGTACTTAAAGTGTCCAACTTGGTCTGTGTTTTTATTTGTGTGT
The DNA here is from genome assembly GCA_021962125.1 of Bulinus truncatus. Taxonomy (NCBI): domain Eukaryota; kingdom Metazoa; phylum Mollusca; class Gastropoda; family Planorbidae; genus Bulinus; species Bulinus truncatus. The sequence continues at coordinate 3,475,056 of JAGDYQ010000041.1, forward strand.
GTGTGTGTTGACTGCAGGCTTATCTCAAAACATATCGTATCGCAGATACAATGAAAGAAAACAATTGGCTGCTGTTGTTGTTGCTTGTAGTCCATCATTGAGCAGTAATTTTGTTGTATCAGTTTCTAGTGATCTCTAAGACTTGAACTTTATGTACTCCTTTTTAGCTCTTGAAAGGCTAGTGGCGGTGGGGTGGGCAGGTTCTCATTTAATTGCAGATTATCACCCTTTACCATTACACCCTTACCACTACACCCTTACCACTACACACGTACCACAACACACTTACCATTACACCCTTACCACTACTCCCTTACCATTACACCCTTACCACTACACACTTATCATTACACCCTTACCACTACACACTTACCACTACATACTTACCATTACACCCTTACCACTACACCCTCACCACTACACACTTACCATTACACCCTTACCATTACACCCGTACCACTACACCCTTACCTCATTGAGGGAAAAATCTTTTTTTTTTCGGCAATACTTGTCCAATTTTTTATATATATATATTGTATAAATCTTTCGTCTCTTTTGTGTCCTCCTCTTACTTTAGCTACAAGAATCTATTGTTATGGTTTATGTATTCTTAATACAGTACAGAAACACAACATTCGTCCATACGACTGGGAATTAGAGAGGTTGGATTACTTACATCCCCCCCCCCAATCCCACTTGTTTTTTTTTTTACTAAAGATGAGGAAAGGGACAGCAAACTTCGAATTTCTCGGTGGCTGGGTGGAGCGTGTGTGAGCTACAGGTCAAAGGTTCCACTCCCACATTGTCCCCCCCCCCTTTCCCCCCCCCCCCCCCCCCCCGTCTTTCTGTACAAACTTATTATATTATGCCTTTTATGTTTTTTTATTTATTTTTTTAACTGTGTTTGTTAAAAGAAATAACACAGGTGATGTGTCATCTCCTACAAACTAATTTCGTATACAAGATTTATTTTGATATACACACCCCATCTCTCTCTCTCTCCCTTTTCCCAATGTGTTAAGCTCACCTATCGCTTTCAAACAAAAGAAGACACAACCAAGAATCTCCGAGTGGTTTTTAGGACAATAGAAATCCTCTAGATTCGAAAACGACACTGCCTATTTTTTATTCCCATTTACTGGTTTGGCAGACTTATCGCCCGCCACACAGTGTTGGTAAAAAAAAAGGGGTATAGGGGAAAGGAAATAAAGCAAAAAAATGTAAATCTCTTTTGTTGCCGATGATCTGATCGCATGAAACAAAAGTTTTATTACCCGCAGTAGGCTGGGACGAAATAAAATCCTTTGTTTATTGTTGGTAACAGATTCATTCTCCTCTACAGTCAACCGTCAGTTTGTGTTGATGTTGAGGACATCAAGGGGGGTAGTAATCCAGTCTGTTCGTCGACGGGTTATGTGCTCACGCGCACAGCTTAGAGGAAATATGTTTTGTTTGTTTGTTTCTGTATTGACATCCTTTCATCCCCACCCTAGTCGAGGGTGCTGTGGCGTTGAGGGGCACCACGGAATACTTAGGTACACGACTAGCAAACTGACCAGTGGCCATTACTTCCACAACGTAGGTCAGGTACTCGTTTAAAGTGGGGTGGACTCTGTATTATATATACATGCATTCCCCCATTGATAAGTATTAAATATACATGCATTCCTCCATTGATAAGTATTATATATGCATGCATTCCCCCATTGATAAGAATTATATATACATGCATTCCCCCCTATTAAGTTGTATTATATATCCATTTATCCACTCATCGATATGCATCATATATTCATGCTTCCACCCATAGAAATGTATTACATATCCATGCTCGCGCCCTGTTCAACCTGACCTTAGCAACCATGAGGTTATGAACCTATAGAATAATAACAAGTGTAGTTATGACAAGTGAGGGGAAAAAAGTACACAGCTCATTTACGAGATGTTCCATAAAACTAGTTTTAAATGAATTGAAATAGATTTATAAAGCTTCCCCCCCCCCCCCCATATACTTTTTTTTTCCCTCTTGTTTATTAGTACCACGTTGTGACCTAAAGCTCTCAACACTTTCTCAAAAAAAAAAAAGGATTGAATTCCTATCGCTATGTTTTAGCAAAATGGGAGAGTCGTGAAACTGACCGTGACTGGATTAGTATTCCGATCAACTTATTGTATATTTTAAAAATGTTTCACCACAACAGTTACTAAATGTTTGTAGTGTTTTATTGAGTGTACGGATGACCCGGTAAAACGCAAATATATGGCCGTGCAACGTGTAATTGTATGGCCCGGTGACATGTAAATATATGGCCCTGTGACATGTGAATATATATTGGAAGGTCATGTATTACAATTACATCTGTGTAAGTGCCCTGTTATTATGTGTGGTTGGCTCTCTGCGTCTCCAGTAGTATACTGTTAGTATTTCCTCACCTCTTGCACTCTACTTTGTTTTTTTTTTTTTGTTTATATAAATGTTAACTAATATTTATTGATTTATTTCGTTTTCCGTAGCTCATAATCGAAGTGGTCAACAGTTCAGCCCGGCCCCAGGTCATCTGTTGGCAGAGCTCCTGGCAGAGAAGGGTCCTACCGCTGGTGTACAGGTACAGCGTGCCGGTGAAGGTGACCTACATCTGGGATGCGCACAGCCACAGCGGCTTCTCCCTTCACTTTAGTTTCCTACAGGCCAAAGGTAAATAACAACCGACAGTGACAAGCAACGATAACAACCGACTTAATGAACAGACAATACCAATCCACGTACAGACAATACCAACCCACGTACAGACAATACCAACCCACGTGCAGACAATACCAACCCACGAACAGACAATACCAACCCACGTACAGACAATACCAACCCACGAACAGACAATACCAACCCACGAACAGACGATACCAACCCACGTACACATGTATTTTTATAACTTTGTTATCAGTCTTTTAAAGTCGCATCTAGCTATGTTTTGTTTTTTTCATTGTCTAGTGTAATGGTTAAATTCACATAACTCCATGCCGTGAATCTGCGGAGACTCTCGCGTAGGGGGGTGGGGGGGACTACGTCCCGCGGGCCATGTACGGTCTTTTATTGGTCTTTTTCAGTCAGTCTGCGTTACGCTTCCCTCATAAGGGTTGATTTCGGCATCCATCATCTCATGACCTTTTTTATATCAAATCTCTGTCCGTCTGCTCTTGGTCCGGCTCTTCTGTCAATTTTAATAACCCACTGTCAGGACAGCGTGCCAGGGTTGTTAGTATCGAAGTATCGGTATCGGCCAATACAGTATCGGCGATACTATTTTCATAAAGTATTGGTATTGTTAACAACCCTGCAGTGTGCCCACCCCGGCCTAACAGTGGCCTGTTGCTACAGTCTTTATGATTATTGGCTCACTGGTGGGTGCAATCTCCAAGACCCATGAGTTAGGACGAAATCAGTTCTCTAATATTGGGATAATAGGGCGACTGGCAGAGATGTCAGAAACCGATCCGTGGCTTCGGAGAGTCGATCATGTAGTTAGCTTCGCACAGGGAATGGTCCAATAGGTGGGTACTTTTGGTAGGTTGAGGCCCAATGTCCGCTGTAGGGAGGTTGTGGCCCAATGTCCGCTGTAGGGAGGTTGTGGCCCAATTGTCCGCTGTAGGGAGGTTGTGGCCCAATGTCGGCTGTAGGGAGGTTGAGGCCCAAGGTCCGCTGTAGGGAGGTTGAGGAAACCGTGGATCGTGTACTATTTGAGTGCTCCGAACTGGCGGACCACAGGGTGGACCAGTCGGGTAGCTTGCTGGCCATTGACCTGTATGGCAGTTCCCATTTACCGAAGAACACAGCGAGTTTGATCTCGCGGGCACCAAAGAGACTAAGTCTCAGCCATAGATGGTCTCAACTAGCAGATAAACTGAGAAGAGTTCAAAGAGACAGAGAGTAGCGGTTAGTCTGGTACTAAAATGTTTATTGGTAGAATGTATGCACTTTCGATCGCACTTAAGATAGTGTGCTGTGCATAGAAAAATATGCACCTAAATGAATGAACCTAATCATAGCATTTGAGATATCTAACTAATGTTGCCAGATTTTGGTCAAAAGTTGTGACAGATTCTGACCAACGCTCCGCACTTAATTGGCCCGACATAAAAACTTCATCTGGTCGGCGTGGCCTTCATCCACGTACACAATCCCGAGAACTTCTGCCATAACAATGGTTATCATTAGCAGGGGGACTTAGGGTGTGGCATTTTGGGACAATCGTCCCAAAGGACCCGCGCCTCATGGAAAAAAAAAGGGATGTGGAGGTGGGGTGCGATAGGAGTGTTGTTGTTAACAAACTAAAACGTTCGTTCCAATCCCCGCCTGTGATATTCGCCTCGATTCTCTGCCTGGGCCCTCGAGTACTTTGTAAGGCCACCCCTTTGAATTTATTTATTTCGATGGTTTTTTTTTTATTATTATTAATTCATATTAGCTATAGCGGGATAAATTAGTAAATGAACAATCGCGTTGCATCGGTTAAAAAGTTAACAACGATAGCAGCAGCGGTACAGCACGATAACGCAAAGGTGGGGGGGGGGGGGCGACTAAATGTGATAAAGTAACAAGCTCTGACTAAAGCTTTGAGATAAGTCGTTGTTGTTGTGTGTCGTGTTAAAACCTCCCCCCCCCCTCCTGGTAATGAAATTGTGTTGAACAACGCAGATTTTACACACAGCTGTGTGTCACTCGATGGGTGGGAGGGTGTGTGTGTGCGGGGGGGGGGGGGGATTCGGTGCAAAACATGCTCACACACATATGCTCTCTGTCTCTCCCTCTCTCTCTCACACACACACGCAAATAGGTTATACCTCATAACCCCCCCCTCCCCTTATTCAGAGTAAGTCATGTGTGTGTATGCAGGTAGTTTTGTTAAGCCTGTAATACACTGGTAATAATGACACATCGACTGGATAAGTAAACCTAGCGGATTCTAGTACAGTTGCACTCACCAACACTCACACACACAAACAATCTGACACACGCACACACACAATCACACACGCACACACACGCACACAAACACATGAAGGAAGTCAATATCAAAATCGCTCAGCGATTAAAAAAAACATTTGTGCTGCAACCATATTGTACCCTAATAAATGTTTGCTGCACCTATATTATACCCTAATTACCTAATAAATCTGTGCTGCATCCATATTTGCACCCTAATAAATGTGTGCTGCATCCATATTGTACCCTAATTACCTAATAAATGTGTGCTGCATCCATACTGTACCCTAATAAATGTGTGCTGCATCCATATTGTACCCTAATAAATGTGTGCTGCATCCATATTGTACCCTAATAAATGTGTGCTGCATCCATATTGTACCCTAATAAATGTGTGCTGCATCCATATTGTACCCTAATAAATGTGTGCTGCATCCATATTGTACCCTAATAAATGTGTGCTGCATCCATATTGCATCCTAAAAAATGTGTGCTGCATCCATATTGTACCCTAATAAATGTGTGCTGCATCCATATTGCATCCTAAAAAATGTGTGCTGCATCCATATTGTACCCTAATAAATGTGTGCTGCATCCATATTGTACCCTCACTTAATGAAACAAAAGGTAATAAAATGCGCACTCCAGTATTTATACACGTGGTGGGAAAACTGTGTTTGACTGTACCAGCAGAGGTCGTAGAGGTTGGCAATTAGAGGAAAATCCACCACCCCCCGCGCCTTTGGGGGTTAGGGCGTGCGAGGGAATATGTATAGTTAACCTAAACGATACTTCTGCCATCTACATGTTTAGCATTTAAGCGGCATCGGTCTGTGAACTATAAAAGATTTTTTTTTTTTTTTTGGAAATATGTTCTTGTGTGATTTATACGCGTCTCCCGTTTCCTGGAACAACAAAAGGATGAAGTGATGTGGGGGGGGGGGGGGAGATTGTTGGTAGCGATCTCGTTTGATGAGCTAAGTGCTGTCTTGACTATATCGGTTCATCTGCAGTCTGGGAAAGACCAAAAAAAAAAGAAACTTGCATAGAGTTTATTGAGTACAGAATCGATGACAGTAATCCACTATTTCTAAGTCGTGATACGTTTGCAGCTACTGCTGGAGGGTTGTTGTTTTTTTTTTTTAAAAAAAACCCTTACCGCAACACCCCCCGAGGGGTGTCCGTACTCATTTTTTTTTTTTTTTTGCGGCATTTTTTGTACTTCCACCACTCGCTGATAACTTCCCACTTTTCCTCATCCACCCTTTCCCCGTGTCCGTGTTTGACGGCATCCTGAAAAATCTAGTAAGATTAACAAAAAGCCTACAGACTGGCACATCTATATGTCCGCAGTTCTAAAACCGGTGATATGCGTACCCTACGGGGGATGGGGGGGGGCAAAGCTTACGAAAGTGTACGCAGCGATTTTTTTTTTTTTATAATTTTCGTTTAATACGACCAAGAATTTAAAGAAGTCACGCGGGAAGGGTCCCGGCGGACATACTTTACCACCCTTGTGGGTGGTGGTGGTGGGGCGGGGGAGGGGGGTTACAGCCACGAAAAAGGTTGAGAATCTACAGTTGATGTACACATGGGCCCGGGGGTGGGGACCACATGCATGTGGTAAATCTGCGCCAGTCTTTATCTACAGTTTCACCACACAAACATATCCACAAACTATATATGTATGCCACACTCTCCCCTCGCTGAACGACCCATTAAATTTTTTTTTCCCCCCGTTTTCGCGACCTACCACCAGTAAAAAAAAAAAAATCCAATGGGGGGGGGGGGGGGGAAAGAAAGAGAATAAAATATTTTGGTCTTAATTTTTATTTTTTAGATTTTTTTTTTCTCAATTTACGTTTCAAAATTTGGTAAAGTTCTGTAAACCGACTGAGAATTAAAAAAAAAATTGTAATTATGCATACACACCTTATCAATAACTTATTTTTTTTTATTTTTATGATACACGGAGTTTTAATTTGGTCGTAACTCATCTACAAGGAACGTCTGCCATTGTGTCGCGGCCATTTAAAAAAAAACAACAACAAAGGTTATCCTGATGGTTTAACATGATAAACGTTGTCATAATTTATACTAAGCTGTACCCAGATACTATGTACTGTTGTACCCTGACATTTGATATGTCATGTCCCGTTGTACCCATATCCCTGTGTGGTGTTGTACCCATGTACTTCGTGTACCCGAGTAGTATGCCCCCCCCTTTTTACGCAAATGCTGTCATGCTGTGCCCTGTCTTATGCTACGCCACGTTGTTGTCCCTCCCCCCCCCCCCTTACACTTATGTCATGCTGTGCCCAGATATCTGCTGCCCTCGTGTAACCACCCTACAGTCTGTATTCTTGCCTCCTCAGCAGACGTAGAGTGTGAGTTTCATTGCAACAATCACCTGTGTTTGCTGAGGGACCAGCTCTGTAATGGCTACCCTGACTGCCCAGATGGGGCAGATGAAGAGAAAAACACGTGCCTCCTGGCCAGGCAGGAAGACCACCGGGGTAAGACAGGAATACTCTTTACATGTATATAAATCGTGTTTGTGGTTGGGTGGGGGGGGGGGCTGGAGCAGCCCCGTAGCGTGAAAATTCTACAGCAGGGGCCAGCCAATATCAGGGGGGGGGGAAGGTAAGACATTTTTACTAAGTAGAACAAAACGCGGGGGGGGGCCCCCCCCCGCACGCCACGGGCCTGGGCTGGAGCAAGGGTAGGCAAACTACTGCCCGCGGGCCAATCACGTCCCCCCCCCCCCCCAGTTATGACCGTTTTTCAATTTTGTTTATTTTACTTCATGTAAACGCCATGTAGCCTTCTGCTCTTGGTGTAGGGGTCCATTTGTCAAATGTAAGGGCCCAATGTAGCTCGCTTTTCGGAAAGTTTTTGCCCCCCCCCCACTGGGGGCTCTTTGAACTCTCTCAGTAATCTGCGAGCTGAGACATAGTCTCTTAGAGCCCACTGGGGGCTAGAGCCAGCGCCTTTTAAAATCGCACCCCCTTCCCCCTCCCAAACACTTGCTCGAGCGATCCTATGAATAAAGTTGCCCTGTGATGTATTGATCATTTATACTTTTGTACAAGGGGGGCCCTGATACATTGATTTGACCCTGGGGTCCATCATGATGTTAAGACGGCCCTGGGGCCAAGGCACTGGCTCCACACATCTGT